>MU825401.1:348434-376926 GCA_029204205.1 Desmophyllum pertusum
GAGGGGGGGGGGGCGAAAGTGCCCGCGCTGATTTTAAAAACCTTTATTACTTTAAGGAAATGCAGCCAAAACGTTTGCAGACTTTTCCTAAAAAATTCATTTCTGGGAACATGTTGGTGCATCAATGTTTTGATCATGTGTGACTTGACATTTCGCCATAGCAATCAATTTTTTTTGGACAGGTTGTGGTTTATTCAAATTAGGTGTACTTTTCATCTAATTTCTTTCGGGGTTTTATGTGATTTTTGCTTTTTATTAAGGAGTGTCTTCCAAAATCTTTACAGTTTCTGTATCCTTATATTTTTCTTTGATTTTTTTTCAAATCAAAATTTTGGAGATTTTCCTGACATTTCCGAAATGATTTAGCAATCCAAGATTGGTGAGATCCAAGAGTGGCGGATTTTTTTAAACGTATTGACGTCAATTTGGCGTGATATGACGTCGTGAATCGACACGTGGCACTGTTTACCAGAGAAATAAACATTTTCTTTTGATGCTTTTACCTGTTAGGCACCATATAAGTTTCATTTCTTTGGGGGGGGGGCATAACATACTTATGAAGATATATTTGGGGGGGGGGGGGGGATTGGGGGGGGGTGGGGTGGGCACCAATTCTGACTCCCCACCCCTCCCCCCATTCCCCCAGGCCCCCCCCATGAATGAAAAAGCAAGCCCAGGCAGAATAAGTGTTAATTTAGTTGGTACTCCAAAGATGTTACAAGATAACAAATAAGTATAGGAAATCGTATGAACGCGAGTGCAATTCGTGATTTTATGGGCACGAAGTGAGTGTTTTTGAAAGTTCTCAAAATTGCACGGAGCCGTTTAGGACGGTGGTTGGTGGGAGTGCAATTTGAGAACTTTTCAAAAACATTCACGAGTGACGCATAAAAATCACTAATTGCATCGGAGGCAGTTCATACGATTTTTTGTTTATAATTATTCTCAACAAAATTTTTGCATGCGGGCCATCACGCTACTTCTGCAACATGTGAAAACGCTTCACTGGTGTCCAAAGTGCTCACATGTTTTATTTGAAACACGCAGGCAAAAAAAAACCAAACGGGGAACCTTTTTGAAAGGAATTAGCAGTACTATAGTTCTAGAAAACATTTAACCATTAACTTGAAAGCTTATTTCAATTGCCATTAAGGGGCAAAAACGTCTCTACTTGTCCCGGACAAACAGTTTATTCACGAATTCCGTATTGCACTCTATAAACCTATTTATGCATTCGTCATTAGGGGACCAATCAGAAGCTGCATATTTTTGTTGATTGTATATTATAAAAACAGTCTTTATTGTTTCACATGTTGAAATGAGTAAGTTCATGTACATAACGAGTTATGGATGAAAAAGAAAATTATATTATAATATGTAAATGTAGAAAATTAGATACAATTTCCGCTAGGTGTCAAAACGCGTAAAAGCAAATGTAATTTGTGATCCTTAAAGTATCTTACTTCATGCGAAAAGGGGGTCCAGAAACCCTTGACCGCCACCCCTTTAAATCCACACCCTAGTCATTTATTACATTTAAAGTTGGTAACCCTCATTGGCTAACACATACATGTATGATATATAAAAATTAATACCCAGCCGGAGAAGTGTTTTAGCTGAGAATGAATGTTAGAAAAACAACAAAGAATTACACTAAGATTTAAGTTCAAAATAGCGTGGATATCAGAGATATTTCTTATAAGCCCAAAGTACACATTCAACACAGTTGGGAAATAAAACCATTTTCTTACGTCAACATATCATCGTGGGAAGCATCATTGATGCTACGAAAAATACTGAGAATTCTTCAAAAAGAAAAGTGTTTTTTTAATATCCCCAAGGCAGGGAAATTTTGGATTTATTATTAAACTTACCATTTCTTTGACTAGAAGCAGCACTGAAAATATGTGCGTCCGGTCACGGTATGTCACGCAATCCCACTAGTCCACGTATATCATTTTTTCGGACATTTTGAGCGCTCGCCTCTCACCAGAGCGACAGATATAATTTTTCCCAGAAAGAAAATTTATTAAAATCAGTTGAAAGGCCATTTTCCTCCTTAGTGGTAATTTCATAAATTTCATTGTGGATTTGTAATAAAGGTATTCAGGGTAATATAATGTTTTTCAATCGAGCTAGTAATTTTTTTTTTTTTTTGCATAGAGAAAAACAGTGGGGATTTTTTTTCAGGCCTCTCTCAGTGTCCATAAGTTTTTCAATCTTTATGGGAATTTATTATAATAAATAGACACCTCGAAAGTAGTCGTAGGGAATACGGCCTGATATCACAGTGGATGTCTTCCTGGGGGATTAATAGTTAAGGCAAGCGGTTTGACTTAAAAATGGCTAAATTTTCAAGCCAAAATTTTCTTGTATGGAGACCTGAAAATTGATTTTCGTCAATTTTTTTTCTGCCAAAAAACACTAAAATTATTTGGAAACAAATGAAAACCCACATAGCAAATGAATGACTCAAATATGGAACTACTAACAGCCGAAAGTTTGATGCGGTTTTTTGAGTTTTCACATTTTTTTGGCCCGCTGAATTTTTTCCGATTTTGTTTGATTCTTGTGGAGATGCTCTCTTACAAACGGTTAATTTAAAACTTTAAAATTTAGCCGGTTTCGTCCGCATCACCTATCGTGAAGCCATTATTCAGAACCATTTTCACACCAAGCCATGACAGTGACACTAGGCGGGGACACAGGAAGTTCATTGTGTATTTCCCTTCCTTCTCTTTTAACAGTCTCGTTTTCTTTCTCTTCAACTCTTCCTTTCCCTTTCTTTTCACACTTCAAACTCTTCCGTGACGCATTTTTCGTTGGCGCAGCGATTATAATTGATTGCTCTTTTGCTCATGTAGGAGCGTTGGTCCAATTCCTGTTCTTGTATGTTTAATATTTTGTTTCATGCAATTTGTCCGTTAATTTTACCCATGTTTTCTGACATTAGATTCGCTTTCAGGTTCAATTGCTTACTTGCCGGACTGAGAGACACTCATTTTCCAAAAAACATTTTCTTCACTTCTTATCTTCACAATGCAACATTTTCCACATTCAACTTCCTACATCTGTTTTCTTGTGAGTTAGAATCAGCTCCTATCAGTAACAGCTTCCTCTTTATTCTCATGTTCAAGATAAACCCAAGTGGACACCACCTCAATCATATTGTTCATCCGACTTGTGCTATATCACATCAAACGAACCTTGCTTTGGACGTATAGCTCTTGTAAATCGGGTAGCTCCAAGTCTAGCTTCCCTTGACGGAGGCTCAGCCCCCATCACTTTGCTTTGGCGTCCTTCTCTCGTTTTACCACCCGAACCACGTGGAATGCTCACTTAAATTTGGCAAAAAACACCATATCGGTGGTTTCCCGCTTGTTTTGGGGGGGGGATAGGGGGAGACTCTGTACTCGAGCCTCAAATGTTTCAAGCTTGTCTTTCATATTGATGTAACAATTATTTTAGGAAAGTCTTAAGGACCACCCGTTTTTTTCGCTAAGAATTCTTCCCTCTTTTTATCTCGTTCAAGGCGTATCACCCTTTCGTGTTCCAACCTTTCTTCTCTTTTCTGTCTAATTACATCATCTGGATCATTGTAACCATCTGTTGTGAAAACGAAAAAGGTGAGAAAAAAATCAATCTTGAATACGAAATACCCAAAGGGATAAAACCGCATATGGTGCTTGGTATTTTAAAAACAAACACCTAGCTTTGTTAGTATAGCTGTACGACAGTGTTAGGACATCACCTGTAGGCATACCCAGTACATGTATACTCAGAAAGGGCCCAGGTATGAAGATAGAGTAGAGGTTACACAAAAAAACACCATCTAAACAGATCTTTATGGGTATATAAAAAATTGTTATGTTTGGAGTGCTGATAACTGATCTGATATAAACAGTCAGACGTTTCAGGGATAACCCCTTCATCAGTGTTAATGTTTTATACGCTTTGCTCGCGCTATCAATACGTTGCGTGGAGCCGTTCAAAAAACAAAACAAAAAACCATCTAACAGATCTTGACTAGCAGAAATTTCCCTCGTTTTCCCTTCATTTCACATAGCACTACCATAAGCTACCGCTTATAAAACCATGGGCTTATACAAAACTTTGTAAGGGGTTTTGAGTGGGCTTATGAGTGGAATTAAAAAATGAATGAGCTGATACATGTAAGAAACAAGTTGATGCATCAATATCAACAAACGTTTTCCATTTACTGGGGTTAAGTCCTTTAACTCAGTCAATATATTGGGAACAAAAACAAATTTCAAGTACTGAGAACATTAAACACAACTGGAACTTAATGAAACGGAAGAAATAAATTAATATGGTCTAAAGTTTAACAATTTCTAAGATGACATTTATAGTAAAGGAAATAAGGAAAAGTAGGGGGGGGGGGGGGGGGGGGGGGGGCTTATAACCAGAATAGTTTTTTGTTTACAGGTAGATGGGCCTATAACCTGGGGGGGGGGGGCTTATAAGCAGGGGGCTTATAAGTGGCAGTTTACGGTATTATCTAGGGTCAATAGGTCCACACTGCGTGCGAAACGCTAGATAATATTATTATCTAGCATCAACAGGTCCAAAATGGGTACGAAGATGGGCTAGATAATAATTAACTAGCGTTGATAGACCTGCAATATATACATGTACGTGCAATGACGCTAGATGATCCCCAGCCCCCTATTATTGAACTAACAATTACCTCTACTCTTTCTAAAGTTATTCAATCTATTCTCGTGTTCCCCTCCAGCGGACTTGGCTTTGCTTGTCCACTGTTCCCAAAGGTCACGGAAAAGTTGAACTCTCTCAATGATTCGCATGTGACGCTGAAATAACATTAGTTAAAATACTATATTAGCCATTGATTACTAAACTTATTCAACATTATTAAAAGCTCTTTTCTTTCCAAATCAAAATCAATTATCTGGCCGTTATCTCGACAGTTTACTGCCCAATTGTCTAAAAAAAATAGCAAGAAAAATATGGCCGCTGTGAAAATGCTCTAACTAAAGTGAGGTCACTTTATATCATCAGCTTCTTCTGAGGGAAGTATATAATTCTTACTTTAATGAGTCGATTCACACAACACAAACCTCTTGCTTCTTCCATTCATCATCAGTTTTGAACCGATATTTTTGGCGTCGAAGAGCTGATACTGTCCGTTCATGGGAGCATCTGGGAACATGTGGACAGGGATCCTGTGTGTAAAAAATCACAAACAGAAATAATACCATGAGCATTACTTCTCTTTCACTGTAACAACCAACTGGCTTTGCAACTCTCTTTCAGAAAATAAAATTGTAACACTGTTAGTCATATGAGCAGTATCTATAAGGGCTGTAAGGGCTATAACATAAGCATAAGCTAGTGGAGGACAGCAGTGACATACATGTAAGCATAAACATACAGCACTGTAAGCACAAGCATTAAGAAGAACGAACACACTTGTTTTTCCTTGTTTTTCTTATGTTGTCCTCACTACATGTAGGAATCACTATGGCATACAATGTAAGCACAAGCATAAGCACAAGAAGAACGAAACAAGTTTGTTTTTCTTATCATTTTATTTTTATACCGCAGTGATATAGCGAGGACAACATATAACATGAATTGTCTGTTCCTTATGTTGCTGCTGTCCTCACTAGCTTATGCTTATATGCTAGTGTTTATGCTTATGTCACTAGTTAAAACCAGCCTTAATTTAAAAAAATATTACTTACAGCTGTAATAATAATGTTAAAACCCCGGGAGGGGGGTTACTTGAAAAAGTTTATATGAGAAGGTTCCGCCTCAAGGTCCAAACCCTTACCCTTTTATATACCATTTTTGACAGAAAAGGTAACCCTTTCATATACCTTCCATAGAAAATGGTACCCCTTTCACATACCTACAGTAGAGACAAGTTGCATTCCTTTTCTATACCCTTGGAATGAACTTAATGAATGATATCTCTGAAAATCCCTTTCGAGCAGAGCCTCCCTGTATAGTCCTTTATAGGGAGTACCCCCGGCATTGAAAATGCCTGTTAATACAAATTTATTTAATTAAATTTAGGTAGGAATGATAATGAAAAGCAACTTAGTTACCAAGAACATATCACTGGTGCGTCGTAACAGCTCAACATTTCTTGTGAACGTCTCATAGTTGTTGCACTTCTGCAATTAAAAATGGCAATTTAAACTCAAGATGAATTCTAATGTTATTGATAAATTAATCAAAGGAGTATGGTGGGAGTAAAAGTTGCCTGAATGACCTACAGTGAGTTGTACAATATATACAGTGCATGTACTGTAAGCGATAATTTTGGTGGAAAGCACTATTGTGCCCCAGGATGACCTTTCCTTGGGATCTTGAAGTGTATTTACATGTATATATTTGATATATCAATATTATGTAACTTTGCAATTCCTTAGTCCAATATTTGATGCAACCCAATCTCCCTTCATTGGACAGGTATAGTGTCATCATCATCATCATCATCATCCTTCTAAATGCCAGGTGGCAAGGTAGTAAGGCATCAACAAGGTATCTCCAGCCTTCTCTGTCCTGGGCCAATCTAACTGCTTTCTCCCGCTCTATACCGGCTAGTTTCAACTCCTTCAAGATCGTAAGATCGTCCTCCTCCACATAATACTTGACCGCACTCTTCTTCTTCTAACCTCCGGAGCCCAGGTCAGGGCCGTTTTTGCATGTGGCAAAGAATCCAATTCTTAAGGCATTGCCCAAGCCATCTCCATTGCCTGAGGAATGGTGTCCATTGCTTCTTGTCCAGTCATTTGTAGAGGTCTGTTGTTGGAAATGTTGTTGTATAGTGTGTAGGTGTTAAATAAAAATACTACCTGTTTATTTGTTAGCCAGATTCCAAGTGGATCCACCCATGTGGGAAGAGATGAGTGATTCTGAGTCCTTGGTGGCCGTTTTAGAATTCTGCTTGGAGATGGTGAGGGTAGAGGAGTGCGAAATCGTGCAATGTCCCCAAAGTATATGCTACTTGTTCCTTCAAACAGTGCATTGCTATCCCGTGAAAAGTTCTGAGAAATAAGAATTAACTTGTTAGCAATTTAAACCCGATTCTCATATATTGGACTGTAAAATTCTGATAATTACCCTACCTCCCAGAAAATAAGCTCTCCTGAAAATAAGCCCCCAAAATCTCAAACATTAAAATCTTTCTGATATATTAGCACCCCTCCTAATCCCCTGAACATAAGTGATTTCTAGAAACTAAATGTATTTAATATTGCTGAGTGATGTACATATTAATAGAGTGGTAAAGTGTGATGTCACAAATTTTCAAATTATTTTTATCAAGGCCTCAAAATCCCATCATTTGATAAAGATTGCTGCTGTATGATGAGCCACAAAATTTCAACTTATTAGCTCGAATATAACAGAAGTTATACTGATGAAGCTCGGTTCAAAGTTTGGTACCAGTGGAAACCTCTCTGATTTTGCTCCGGTTCTAAACTGAAGGAACCAACGCAAAATTAGAAGGGTTTATAAGTGCCCACATCTCAGCCGCAAATTGCAATGGAGAGCTAATTTTTGGCAAGTGGATGTTTTTGGCATGCTTCCTCATACATGTAATAGCTGATCAAAATTTCATAATTTTGCAAATTTAATTTTTGTGACATCATAACTTTAATACTCTGCAGTATTATAGCATCAGTCATGCATGGTCCTTTGAACACCTCCAATCATCCTTCAGTCGATCAGTTAATTGCCTGCCTGTCATCATTGACAGTTAGCTGTTAACGGTCGTAGACAAATAAATTAAATTATCAAACTTTCTCATTAATTAAAACTCCTGGCTATTTTAGTTAAAATCTTTCTGATAGCATGAGAACATACCCCAGGTGTAATGATTACATTGTACGTCTTAAAAGCCTCCTACATATGTATGTTGAATTCATTGAAATTCTAAAAATAAAAGCATCTGACAGACAGAACTTTCCAGATTTTAATGAACAATAGCTCAGGCGGTGGTAATTTTTTTTACAATAAAATTTGGAGTATTTCGAGTTGATTGTATAAAAAGAATAGGCAGTTCAGTAGGAGATCATAGTGTTTATTGGTTGTCATGAAAACTACAGTATGCTTAAAATAGACATAACACTGCAATCATCCCTAAACACTAATATTATTATGAACATTAGTCAAATTCATAAAGCTTATTTACATTTGACGGTGGTAACCATGATTTTATATTTTAATGTAGCAAAACTGGCAAAATGATTGAAGCATTAGCCCATTTTATTGACACTGAGCAGATTGAAGGTGATAAACAATAAAATAATCTAAAACAGCAGGTGATAGATCATAAACTTGATTTTGCTAATTAACCAATCTGGATGCAGCACAACTACATGTAATAGTTTCTGCAGAAAATGCAATAAAAATAATATTATTGTAAATTTCTCCATTATATCCATTTAAATAATAGTACAATAAATGCCCAGACATATATTAGTTATTAGATGCAGAAACATTTTTCAGGTTCAAATTGGTCACTTTCAGCACAGGTGGTGGTAAATTAATTTTCTGCCTGAGATGCAGAAAAATGTCAAGTATTTGAGAATGAAAAAAACATCCATTTTTAATCCTCTTTCATGCGCAAGTGAAAATTTTAAAAAATAACACAATATGTTGCCCCATGTATTATTCTCTCTATATATATAGTACTGTAAGAGCACCTGATGATAATTATTTGGTAATTTTTTATTTGTAAATGAATTAGTTATACGAAAATATTGCCTTTGTGAGAATGAGGTACACAGAACCAACAGTTTCCAGGTGAAAATGACCATCCTGTTGGGACATGTTGGATGAAAGCTTGATTCAAGTCAAACTTATTATTATAATTTATTATGTCTAACATGTTCCAACATTTTGAAAAGCCAAAAGCCTGGATCAGTCCAGAACATGTTCCCGGGGTGTCTAATCGAACAAAATCGAACAAAAAAACAATCGAACACCAATCGAACAATTGATGTTCAATTGCGTTCGGTAATCGAACATAATCGAACATCTAATTTTGTGTGAGTTTGATTATCGAACAAATCAAACAAATCAAACAAAATCGAACGTTCAATTGTGTTTGATTGCCAACCATTCGATAATCGAACGTTCGATATTTGTGTTTGATTGACAACATTTTTTGTGAGTTCAATTATGTTCGATTACCGAACCCAGCTGAATGATTGGTGTTCGATTTTGTTTGATTGCCGAACATTCGATTAGACACCCGGGCATGTTGCAAATATGTTTAGTTCATTTGGCCACAACATGTCGCACCAAGGCTCAGCAATGTTGGATCAAAATTTTGGGACTGCATTAAAATAAAAGCATGTATATACTGGAAGAAATAGCTAAGCAAAAGGAATGAGCAGATTTTCTTAGCACAGCAGTACACATACAGGTAATATTTAAATTGAAAGGTTTTGTCACTGACTCTTTTCATTGTTGTACAGGAACGTACAGGTAGCTTATTTATAAAACTGACAACTCCTGTCATTATTAAATGCTCTGACAGTTCCATATATAAGCTTACATGTTGAAGGACTAGCTACACAAACTGCGCCAACGTGTAAGCTTCAATAAAATTGTTTTTATACGGAACCATAGGCAACAGAGACCAACTGATCACCGTGAGAAGTCTATGTTTACTCTTGTTAAATACGCTTACCATGTGATCAAGTCGAGAAATTTTGTGAAAGTACAAGGGTATATATACGTACCCTCCCTTATAAACGATAAAACACGAGATAATATAATTATTCTCGGTCATTCTAATATGAATTAAGTATAATTAATTTGATTTCTTTATTAACAGATATTTGCTATGTTTGCCAAACACTTCAATTCACTCACCGTTCTGTTGACACTTCTTGATTGTCCATCGCGATGCTGAGCTGTCTTGGGCAAAGCTTCGTGCAGGCTCAATCTGTAGCTCTTCTTCTCTGAAGACACAGCACTTTCAGATTCTCTGAGCTGTAAATAAGGTAGAGCCTGCATCTTCACGATCAACGAGCCATAAATCAAGTCATTACATTTGCATTCAGACCCGTTGCTTTGCTTTTGGATACCGCTGTGTTGCTAGTGTCGATTTCCGGCCAGGTTACCTAGCGGAATGCGGAATGAATCCAACCTTTCTTGTTATTTACATATTCAATTAGATCTTACAATGTATTTATTATACTGATCCTCTGTGGAAATTTGTTCTGCGACTGCATGTTGTAACTGATATTAGAATATTTGTTCTCAAGGCCGATAGATGATCTATTAAGAAAGGGGAGACTTGCGCGTTTAAAACAGAGATGTGATGTCTTGGTGCGCGGATTCAAGATTCAAGACACAACACTGTCAATATTTGATAATTCGAAAACTACACAAAAGGTCAACTTATATTGTTTTATAAGCTATGTTGAACTCAGCAGCTACAGCACTGGTAGATACTGAATCAGTCGGAACAGTTAAGAGAGAAATAATTGGTCGCAATATAACTTCACAATACGGACATGTGGAAAGCAATACAGAGACTATAAAAGAACAACTTGGATCTTTGAACATTAAAAACAGGGACGATGTAAAGCAATTAAAGCCGGATTCACTTCGCAACGGCAAAATGGCCAACCAAACTACGATCGAAGAAGAAAACGGATATGTCAAGCAGTCGCAATCTGTCGGAAATGTCGATCGGAAGCAGATAAGTCCGGCAATAGATCGAGGCAAGAGATCCCTGCCGACAACTCCAAAGCTACCGACAACTCCAAAGTCACTTTATTCAACACCAAATGTGTCGAGTTTGTCAATAAATCAACCAGCTGAAAATTCCAAACGCCTTAGTACGTCTTCTTCACTTAGCAGTAATACTACTTCTTCTTTATCATCCGAAGATGACCTCAGCAGGTCAAAAACCAAACAAACGCATATCGCTTTGTACAAGTTCGTAGCGCGACACGATGACGAGATTAACTTGGACACTGGAGATGCAATCCATGTCAACAAGAAGTGTGAGGATCTATGGTTTGAAGGGATTAACTTGCGGACAGGCGAGTCTGGAATTTTCCCCTCACGCTACGTTTCTGATATTCTACGAGGAGGTTTTCAAGGTGAACTTAATATTTTTGTAAAAAAAACCCAAGATCATTGTAAAATGAAAATAATATTATAGGTACATTGCTGTTTAATTATTTGAATAATTAAAAGTGATCATATTTTACATATCATAACATAGTACAGTAGCCTGCGAATGCAGATGTATTTCCGGCTCAAGTTTCCCTGCCGGAAATATGTCTGCGTTTGCAGGTACAGTCAATAAAGTAAAGTCAACTCAGATGGACACCAACAGGACCGGCACCAACTGTCCGTCTTAGAGAGGTGTCCGGCTTATAGATACAGTAACAGGGACCAACACCAGGTATCTGTCTTATGGAGGTGTCCGTGTTAGGGAGGTGTCCCTCTTATGGAGGTGTCTGTTAAGAGAGAGTTGACAGCTGTACACTCAACAAAATTAATCCCAAATATTTGTACTGAAGTATAATGTTTCTATGGCATTTGTAAATTATAGTAAATGTAAGACTATTTAATATTATTTTATAGATAATTCTGTAAATGAGGCACAAGTAAACCAGTTCAGTGTCAGGTAATAATTTACGGTATTTCCCTTTTTATCCCCTCCCTCTATTAGGCCAAACCCCCTTTCAGGGATAAAAATATTAAGCCCCCCCCCCCTCGGGGGGGGACTCCCATATGAAAGTGACGGGGATGCTCGTCAGAAATGTCAAATTACACCCTTAAAAGGGACCAATCTGGACGTGGCTCAAGCCTTTTTTGACCCCTAAAAGGTACCATTATACACAGTATGACAATGTTTTTTTATTATTTATTCGCATGCAACCCTAAAAGATACCTTGGTGGCTAAAAATATTGCCGTTCCGTCCTGAACACGCTAAGGGGGACCAAAATCCATAATTTACAACCCTAAAAGGGACGATGAGCATCCCCGTCACTTTCATATGGGAGTTCCCCCCCCCAGGATTAAGCCCCACCCTCACCAAGTTTCTTCTCTTTTTATATCAATTGAATTTGAGTCATGAGAGTAGCACAACTTGCCATGGTAGCTAATTTTTCTTCAGTAGAAGGTTATAGAAAGAAAACCTCACATCAATTTCAGTGTTTTCATTAGGGAGGGGGTGTTAGGGTGTCATCATCATCATCATCATTTTTGCAACATGGTGGCTGAAGACACCAATTGAAGGGCTCCGGGGAAAAACGTCCCCTTTT
Organism: Desmophyllum pertusum; assembly: GCA_029204205.1. Lineage (NCBI taxonomy): Eukaryota > Metazoa > Cnidaria > Anthozoa > Scleractinia > Caryophylliidae > Desmophyllum > Desmophyllum pertusum. The sequence goes on from MU825401.1 coordinate 360,726, forward strand.
CCTTTTATTTCTTTTGTTCGGTTCCTTTTGTTTCCAAAAAACCAAGGGGACATTTTTGCCCGGTGTCCTTCAATAATTGTGCAAGCATGGGTATAATAAACCCACATAAACTTTACAGGCATGTGCCAGTAATATTGGTCTGAGATAAGGGATACAAATATACCAGTATCAAAATGGAATTTTTTGGGTCCAATCTCTCTTGAACAGAAGATTAATTGGGTATGTGAAGAGAAACAACCATGTCAAGTCTCAGGCTAACTTATATGCAGCATACAACATAATACTCTTCCAAATTACTGATAATTTCTTCATACATGTTAGATTTTTAGGGTCAGTGGAGGTAAATGGCTTCAAGGGAAATGAGATCATATGTGGTGCTATGAAAGAGGTACTGATACTGTGTTACATAATTTTTTTATGAAATAAACAAGATACTATGCACACTCTGATTGGCTCAAAACCATTTACCATAACTCCATGGAAACATAGAAAATTGCTTTGTGCTTTTATTGCATAAAAAAAAACAATAGAAAACATTTGTCCTGTGTTTCCATAGAGTTGTGGTAATTAAATACTCGTGAAAGTTTGGGAGAACTCGAAATTGCTGTGGAAACAAAAGCCACAGGCTAGTGTTTCCACAGTATTTCCCATTCTCCCAAACTTCACCTGTGTTACCATAACTCTTTGGAAACTTGGAAAATGGTATAATTATGTTCACTTGGTTTCTTTAATATCATTCTTATCTTTTGACTGGCCAACCTTTATTTACAAAAATTATTTTACCCAGGGGTTAATCCCACTACTTTCATTACGTACCTATGATGCTCGATTAGTAGCATCATAAGTATGTGATGCGAGCAAAGGGCTATGTTCCTGTAGCCATTTGCACGCATTACATGCCTATGATACGTGCCTATGATACTATAGGCACACAATGCATGCAGAGGTCTATGTAGCTGCAGCCCTTTGCACGCATTACATACCTATGATGCTAGATAATATTGATTGGTACCAGGTTGGAAAAATTTACTACAAAACTTATTACTTTAAAAAATTACTTTAAGGAATTTCTTACTTTACCTTAGAACAATAATCTTCTGAACGTATGAAGGTGATAACAGTACCGGAGTAAATACAAATTAATTCAATGATCTTATTGTCCTCGCAAGCTTATAATAATAATAATATTATTATTAGCAATAATTGTTTGATGCATGACTATAAAATGCTTTTTCCCTGTTGGTCCAAATGTAAGATAGACCATAAATCCTAGAATTTGCAAAACAAAATAAGTACAAAATGTAACATTTTGTCACCAAAACAATAATATTATTTTGATGTAGATTGTAAAAGAGCATCAACTGACGTCAACTCCCAAACCCCCAGCATGTATACTAGATGTAAGTGACAGAGGAATTAGGATAGTTGAACATCCACAAGCTCCTGCAGAGGGAAAGGTAAATATGCACAACTTTTGTGTGTGTGGGGGGGGGGGGGGGACAGGTGGCTCTGAACTTCCCACTTCTCGTACCTTGTACCCCCGGTTCCTGCCCCTTCCGTTGTGGTTTCCTCCTCTTTGTGCTTTTTCTATTGAAAAATATTTCATAATTTTGCAAAAAAAATTCCTATTTTAACCAGTTTCCGCTTCCTTGAGTATCCTGCTTCCCGTTCTCTCTTCCCCTGCTTTCTGTAGACTTACTGCCTCCTTTACTCCCAGGCTCCCACCTCATGCCCCCACCCAGCATGTAGCTGTTTATACATCTTGCTTCTTCTAGTCGAGAGATGCAAAATGCAATCAGAAGATCTAGTACATTGTATCTCCAAACTTTGATTGAGTCAGCAGGAATGGATATATTAAATTGGTTGTGATGTTGCTTAACTTGGCACTGTAAACATAATGTAGCACTGTAAATCATAATGGAGGTGAAAGTAGAGTAATTTTCAACAGTTTAACCTTTGATTGCATGAGCCTTACAGTTGTAACATTACATGTTACTGATCTCAGTGATGATGTAATACGTCAGCATGTGGCAGTATAATACAACTTGCTATGTTCAAATCTATTTTATTACCTCAGGATTCTGCCGTGTCAAGCAAGAAATCAAGCAAACGTAAATTAGGAAAACTATTTGACAAAGATTCCAAGGTTTGTAATATATTAATTTCACTGGCTTATTGTTACATATTAGATGCATGCAGTACAATCCCCCAGTATAACAACCAGCCATTTTCCAGGGATTTCTAGATACATTACTTACTTAATATTCTTCGTTCCCAGTGGAACATAAGGCTGCAACGAAATTTTTCCATCTGAACCTATCCTGTGCAATATACTGTGCCTCACCCCAGGGTATACCCATTTCTGTCAGCTCTGTCGTTACAGTCCTTCGCCAGGTTGTTTTTGGCCTTCCCCGTTTTCGTTTGCCATGCAGGTGGAGTCCATCTGAGGGCCACTTTACGGATACGACACTGATCCATCCTGAGTACGTGCCCAAGCCATCGTTGGCGTTGACGTTTAATCACAATCACCACTTTGATATATTGACTGGACTAAATTATCTACATGTAGCAAACAAGTATTTATGGAATTTCAACCGACTTTCTTTACTCTCCAAATTAAGGTACATCTTGGTGATAATGATGATATTCTTACAGTAGGTTGGCTGGAAAATCCCAATAACGGAAGTACAAACCCTGAACCTTCCATCCCCCCCCCCCCCCCCCCTCCCCCCCTCTCTCTCTCCAACCTTCACCGCCGCCACCTCTCCATTGAGATCGCTATACCGGTATATCGTTGTTCGCTCTCTATCTGTCATTGTAGGAAACTCCAACACATTCTCACTACTTTGCACTGAAGAATGTAACGTTCTGTGGTTGTCATCCGCAAAATGCGAGGTTAGTAGTTTTTGTATTTCAGCTTAAAGTATAGTACACGACTTGAGGGAAATGGTCACATCATGTGTCTGTAATTTCTATTAATTTGCCGTCCAAAAGGGGTCAGTTTCAGTTCAGGTTAACGTTCCATCGACCGTTCCATCCAGCGTGTCCTAATTTCTTACACATTATTGTTGCGATGTATGTACGTTTCAATCCCAGAGTAATACGGTATCCAAGTAATAACATGACCCCAGTAAGGACTATAAAGTAAGTACATGTAGGCCAAATCATCACCAATAAAGAAATCATGAAAGTTTGGTGTAATCTTAGATTAGCTGTTATCATCGTTTGGACTATAAACGTGTTCTATTATATATTTGTGACACTTCAACCAAATCGCCCGATAGAACACGACCCAACCTTTCAAAGAAACCTCCCATATACATACATCGGTGTATTAAACTAAATGGTTATTAAATGTACAATCCGATAAAATTTACATCAAGTGTTAATTGTGTAATTTGTACCATTGACTGAGCCATGAAACGCCAAACTAATGACATAACTGCACTACATGTATGTCAATCACAGGGCTTCATTCTTTAAAACGGTGTGCGGATTTTAAGGGGTGTGTAAAATTAACGTGAAAAATGCGCTTACCTACTCTTTCACTTTGACTCCAGATTCTTCGCCTTTATCACGAAGCATCCCGAAGATCACCGATTTGCATGTCACGTGTTCATGTCGGAATATTCAACCGAGCCAGTGGCAAATGCTGTGGGGTAAGTCCTTAGGATAGATACAAAAAATAGTTTTCTGAACGTTTTTTTTCTTTGTTAGTTTTTCTTGTCTTCTTCTACATCTTTCCCTTCACCAATTACATGGCCGGGCACCGCCCACATTCGAATTACGAACGTCAAACGTGTTTCTTTTCTTTTCTCTACTCCAGCTGACGTGTAACATTCTCTATTGGGCAAGTCCTAGAACATACACGTGTGACAAATCGCTAATTTAAGTATTCGCTAACTTAGGCCCAGTTCAGACGCCGTACTTCACATGAGCCGAATCAAATTCGAATTTAGGCCGACCCAAATTAATTTAGATCGACTGAATTGATTCAGACGCCGAGCTTAATTCAGCCGAACTTAAATTAATAGGGGAAAATTGCTGTTATATTGAAAAATACATTATAATAATTCATGCATTTGTTTCGGCTCATGTGAAGTTCGGCGTCTGAATCAAAGCCGGTCCACAGCCGTTATTCTCGGCTGAGCCAGGCGGGAAGAACGGCTGAGCCGATCCGAATTGATTCAGCCGTTCCGAATTGATTCAGACGCCGTACCTCACATGAACTTAATTCATCGAATTCGATTCGGCTCATGTGAAGTACGGCGTCTGAACTGGGCCTTAGAAGTTTCATTTGAGATCAGCAAAATCATGCTAATAATCTAAGAAATTGCTACATTATTTAGTCGCTAAATCTTCGTTATAGGTTAATTAATGAGACTCAGCCGTTTGCATAGCGATAGCTTATTCAGTAGGCATCTAGATGTGATCAGAGCTTACAATAAAAGAAGTACTCCTTCCTTAGTTCCTCAGGTCGTGGTTCTTACAACCCTTATAATTTTAGTTAAGTACAAGAAATAAGCAGACTGGTAGTGATGAAAAAGAACACTAGGGTGGCAGGGAAGACAGAGCCTTATTCAATGTTAGAGTGTAACGAAGGGTGGACTAGAAGAGGGGTGCCCTTCAGCTAGGAGAAGGATAGGTCAGATGGGTACCGGAGGTACCATCTTGGAATGTGAGATCCGGACCTATCTCCGAGAGTGGTCATTTGCACTTACTGTGGGGAAAAGTGCAGCCCAAGGATGCACTTCCCTGCCACGTTTGTGAGAGCTCATTATATGAAAACACTAAATCTTGGCTTACCTTTCTTCGTTGTAGATTAATAATCGTGTTGTTTTTCTCTCTTTTACAATAGGCGCGCCTTCAAGAAGTTTTACGCTGAATTTCTTGACTACCAAGCTCCCATAGAAGACTTCTACATTGAATGAACGTCTCTAATATAGCATACCTAAATACTTAACTTTAACATTTAATGTTTTATATAACTTAAATTGATTTGAGAAATCGAAATTGAAATGACAAATGCAAATAGTTCATGCAGCTCCAGAATTCTGGGATACGAAACGTAGTGTCCCTATACCCATTTCGCAAGCGGGAACAATCCGCGTAAACAAATATATATTTTTTTCAAAAAGCGTCATATTGTATGTACTCAAAACATAATATTTATCACAGATAGCCGGTTTAGCTACAATTCAGGCGTAGTACAACCCCGATATTAGAAACAAACGTTTTCAAACCACCATGTATTATCTCATGGTTATCACGTATAGTATGAAACGAAACTCCGCCTCTTACGAACACATTTCGGTCATTTCAAGTGACTTCACCTACATTAACTACCTAAAACTAAATTTAATTTTACAACGAAGATTATCGAAACAACGTTGTACCTTAATTTTTTAGCCTTAAATTGACGGGTCATTTTCCTAAAAAGTATACCAGGAGCATACTTACATAATTTAGGTTCTGTGAATGTTTGTTATTAATATCGGGTTTTCATTATGCATAGACTAGGAGCGGTTTTCAATTGAGTGTTGGGTTTGCTTTACTACGTTCTGTGATTGGTTTAAAAAACTCGCGCCACCTACTCAACCAATCAGATGCAAAACCAAAACCAATCGCGACCTTGTCGCAAGCGTTTTCCCGCGTTGGCGCTGGTTCCGTGTATTTGCTTCAAGTTCTCATTGGTTCATTATGTTCAGTGTTTTCGTTTGTTGTGATTGGCCATTGGAATTGATTGGGTTTTGGTTTTACGACACTCAATTGAAAACTGCTCTAAATGTTCATTGGAACTAATTGTAATACATTTTTGCAAAGTATTATATATATGGCATTGCTCGACATATCAAGACCGGACATTAATTATAATAGAGTATAGTTACGAAGTTTTCTAAAAACTGACTTTAATATAGCAATTTAAAAAAGTATAGTCAAATATAAGTTAAAAATAATCAGAGTAGTTAAAATGTAAACTAACAATACCGCGCCATTGCGGTTGGAGTAATACATTTTAATGAAATCAGGAAAGTTTTAAAATAATTTTGTCAACTAGAGAATTTTGGATAATTTTGTCAATGGCAAAATGTATCTACGTGACTCATGTAAAGACCTTTTGTATCAAAAGTATAGCAGTTAGATAGTGATAAATGATTTTAATTGAAGTAAAAGAAATAAAATTAGTAAAAATGTTTGTCGAGGGGTGCTCCGTTTTCACTAGTCCGAGGAACACGTTCCCTTTTTGGCAACTTCGTAAACCGATAGCCGAAGAGGTTCCGATTTGCAGGCTACAGTTCACATACAAATATTGCATTTCTTATACATCCTTTTCAAAATGACGGGGAAGGTACGAAGACTCCCTTGTTCGAGATCGGAAAAAAATATCGAATCGAGAACTGGAAGATACAAAAATTTTATTTCTGATTTGATTTAATGTTAATACTTTGACGAGAAGCGTGCAGTCGGTAAATTTCCCCTCTAACCTTGACTCTACCAGGAGTAGTATGCATGCTACACTCCGGGGTAGGGACGGGGTGGTACTTGATTCCCTATTTGCCGCCCCCAACGGGTATGGCATCAGTTTTCAGCTGTTTTAGGCTGAAATTGATCTTCAAAAGAAAAAGAGGGCAAGAGAGTCATTGGTCATGGATATGAGAAAATAAGACCACGCCCACAAAACAAGATTCTGCAATTCTGGTACCTTTTAGGGGTCCTTTCACAATTTCGTCACGTTTATATGGGAGTCCCCCCGGGCTGTGAAATATGCTGCGGATACCGTAAATCCTTGAATACCGGGCGCTTATTTCAAATCTAGGATAAAGCGGGAGGCGCTTGCACGAGGGGCGCTTATTTGAGGGGGGCGGAGCGATTTTTCGAGGATTTACGGTATTGGAGGTCAAGTCTATAAAATGGTTTGTAAAATCATTCATTTTGGTCTGAATTCGAACCAGAATAAGTCAAGGATTTGTAGAACTGCACGGAACACCTATATACCCACAATACCGAGGTGTGAAAAAGATGTAAAAAAAATTGTGATCAGAATGACTTCAGACTAGCTAGACGCAGGAGATGTTTTCGTGTCTTTTACTCTACATTATCCCGGAAATGTCAAGTGTTTTTGTTAAAAGATCGAGTTAAATGACCTTTTCGCGGTGTAATTACACGAATAAATACATATTTACATTTACAGATAATGTGAAATACAGTGCATGGTGCAATTACATAAAAACAAAACAAAAATTTGAGAACGATTTACCATCATTTCTTTCCACAAAACAAAAAATAATTTAGTTAAAGTGCATATGAAGGGTTTGCTTAAAATCTACATATTTGTGGTTAACGCTAAAAAACGTTTTGTCATAAATCGCGTGATTAATTTGCTTTATATTGAAAACCGTCATGGCGGCTATCGTAGATAAGGTCGATAAAGGGCATCTTACCGGAAACCCTTTTATTAATGTTGACATAACAGACTATGCGCGCAATCTCGCGGTTTAGTTAACTCCATTTATTTGAAAAGAGAGCAAACATGGTGGCGCGAAATACCGCAATTATGAGATTCTGTAGAATTTGATTTCTCGACTATTTCACCACTGTACATGTAAGGTCCTGTAACTTCAGACACCTGGGAAAATATTCAGTTATCAAGTACGAGGTCTGTAGATGTGCAGCTGAAAAGTTCAGTGTCACCCACCAATTGGCAAAAGATATCATGATTTCCACTACATATACCCCGGGGGTATATACACAATTTGGGAGTATATCAGACATAATCAACTGGAACTTTGCCCTTCCGAGAGCAAATTAAAAGTATAATTAACAATTAGATTATGAGCTCGAGATTTCTATGATGTGATAGTATCACATCATAGAAATTGAGAGCGAATAATCTAATTGTTCTAGTAAAAATCATAACAATTGTCTTGTTAACTCTAAATCCTCTTCCAAAACTAAAGAGAAACGAGAAGAAACCGCAATTTTGTAGACGACCTCCAGCCACTGCACACTAATGGCTGATAGTATACGAGTAGCTCAGCCAATCAGATTGTCTCATTTGCATTAGTATACCAGTAGATTTTTACTAATTAGTATTAGTAAAAATCCACTAGTATACTAATGCAAATGAGACAATCTGATTGGCTGAGCTACTCGTACACTATCAGCCATTAGTGTGCAGTGGCTGGAGGTCGTCTACAAAATTGCGGTTTCTTCTCGTTTCTCTTTAGTTTTGGAAGAGGATTTAGAGTTATTACAAGAAAATTGTTATAATTTTACTAAAACAATTAGTATATACCAACTCGGCGACCTTGGCGTTTTAAGCAATCTGATTGGTCCTGATACTATTCACCTCCGAGCTAGCCAATCAGAACGCGCGAAAAGCACTATTCACTGGTTTGGTATATACTAATCAACACTATCCACCTCCTGGGAGGTGAATAGTGCCGGGAATTCTGGGAAACCTTTTGGCAGAGAATTTATTGAGAAGAAAAATTAAAATGGCCGGCCTAAATTATCGTTCGACTTGTGTTTCAGAAGTAGAAACCTTGAAATTGTACATGGGAAAATACACGAAGGCTATAAAGTTTGTTCTAAAACATTTCCAAGGTAAATAAGCTATATTTATTTCGATTCTAGTTACGTAAAAAGCATGTTCACAAACTGTTAGGTAGTAAACGTTTATTAAATACGTCGCGCTACTCGTGGATTGCAAATCTTGTACATCTCTATTCACATAAAACGAGCATCAAACAATGAAAGAAGAAGAACAATTAGTGTACCTTTGGGGACTGGTCGACTGGAAGGTCAGTTTTAAAGCTGTTCGTAGAAATTAAATAAATGTCGTACTCTTGAGTCGAACTCCTGAAGTGCTCTTTGCTCCCTGTCTGTTGTAAATATCCACTCCTGCATCAACTGCCATTCACAATAAAATTGCTGGTACTAGCCAGGCAGCTAATCCTATTCTTGAGCAATGAATTTCCGTTGGAGAAAACTTCAATTTATCTTCTCAATCCAGCACTACACATTTGAATTCTGGCGACTCGTTCATTTGCACCTTCATTACTTTCCACTTGAAGTGAAGCCTTTAACGAAACTGTCGAACTGCCCACAGGTTTGTTTCAAAGTTTTGACAGCATTATCGAGCAATTATCTCTCAGCAATTCATCGCAAACTGATTAAATGAACTGTAAGTACTCCGAGCAACGATCCGAGAGTCAACACATGTGCATGAGTATCTTGAATTTGCATAAATTGAAATGGCCTGATGCGAGTTCACTCATGCATGGTGATTGTCACGCAATGAGCGTCACACTCTTGCTTTTTTTTTAAACAAAACTTTGACACTTTTTTTGCGTGAGTTAGGATGGAGGTCGCCTCGTTGGTATATACTAAAACAATCATTCGCCGAAGGCGAAGTGAATATTGGTGAATATTTACCGAGACGAAGTCGAGGTAAATATTCACCAATATTCACTTCGCCTTCGGCGAATAATTGTTTTAAATCATCGTAGTGTCAAAAGGCAAATAATGACAGGTCTGGGGGCTATTAAAAAGTGATAAATTCTAATAAATTTATTTTTTAGTAATGTATGTTTATAAGACGCTCCGTTGTGGTAACACGGTCTCATATTTGCACTCGTTTTGGTGCGTATTCGCACTCTAAAATGCTATGTCGTATAATAAATGTATACATTATGTTTATACTTTACAGAGATAACATTGTCGTAACATTTTGAACATGTTGTGCAAATAAGGTGTTGTGCCTGTTTAACTTGTGTCCTTAGAAATAACACTCCATATCTAAAGTTTCACAGTACGGAGTTTAAGGACTTTAAGCCCCATTTTCGATCCGCTTCGCAACTCAAGCGAGATGACATATATACGCACTGAAATAACCTAATTACCGGATTAATGATGGGCTCATACGGATGAAGTATAAACAATGTTTATGTTTCTTAGCTTGACACAAGGCTTATTCAATAAAGCATCGCAGTTATGTTGTTGTTTTAGGGATTTGTTCTTATTTTTGTTTCGCCGATTATTTACACTGATGTTTAAGCATCTGAAAAGAAGCGTTTTGCGCCAATTATGACGTATCACGGTACCTCCAAAAATAAACGGATCGACAAGACTGTTGAAGTACACCAAAGCGTTGGCAAAAACCAACACGTTTTGGAAATAAGCCCATTGATCTCCATTCCCGAAGTCATGCCACAACCACATCACGTGGTAGGGTAATAAACACAACCCAAAAGCTACAGCACCAAATAGAAATGTTTTGACGATTACAACATTGTTTCTTGATCGCTGCCGCACCAGTTTATAAAACTGTCGATTTCCAGCTCCTTGTGTCTTGCTAAAGAGTTGCATTTTCTTGTCGTCTGAATGCAATCTGAATCCAATGCACATATAAGCAGGGGATATGATGCAGAGAGGCAACGAATACAACAGTAAAAACACACACAAGGTGAACACTTTCGGATGATGTACGCCTTGCCACGCTTCGGTACAGCTAAGTTCTTCGTGTTTGTGCGTAAGAACAGCAATGTAAGGCGACACAAGTAAAACAGACAAACACCAAACTGCACATATACTCATCTTGATAAACCTTCCTGCCATCTTTGGCTTGAATGGTGTAATAATCGCCCTATATCGCTCGATAGCCATGCACGTCAATGTAGTCACAGATACTGCAGTCAGGGCGGTCTGTAATGGGTACACGACTTTGCACATGAAGGCTCCAAATGGCCAATTCTGGGTTAAAATATCGGCCATGTCTAGCGGGATACCAACTGCACAGGTGATGAGGTCGGTAATAGCCAGATTAAGGATGAAGTATTCGCTGGAGTTTCGTTGTTTCTTTCTCAGAAGTGCACCACACAAGATTAAATTTGCAACTGTTCCGACGATTGTTATAACTGCGTAGCATGTAACTTGGACAATGGTTAATGTCTCAATAGGTAAAGCCTCCGTTAAATTCGACGTTGTCTCGTTGGAGGTCATTGTTGTCAGATAACTGTTGTTATGAAAACGTCAGTTTTCTCGAAGAGAGTCGTGCCTGTGGATTCTCTATGCCAAACGTAACAACAACTTGTTATTCATGAATCTTCTAAAAATTTAAATTTAAGTGTTTCTCAGAGAATTCAAGCTAGCGTGAATAATTGCAATTGCATTGCAATTTTTGATCTGTCGTAAACTTGACCCAAAGTTCAGTTGTAAATTAAACACCTCAGCCAAATCCACCCCTGCTTTGCGACGATGATAACATTATCGGTCTCTTATCAGGTTGTTCTGTTAACTGCGCCTACTGATCTCGCCAATGTTGATGTCCAGAAAAACTCACAGACAGCAGACTTAGGAAACCATAGTTAAATTTAAATTATTCACCAAGAATGTCATCCAAACACTTTTCTCTTTCCGTTGGCGTGCCGACGTGACTTGAATCCAATACTTTACAGCTTGTTGACCGCGGAATGGATTACCACCAACACTGGGCGTGGTCTGTCGTGACACTATACATCCCATAGCGTGCCCACCATATAGCTCGAATCACGAGAGGCATGCAGTGGCAACTGATGAAAACATTCTCTCTATTTTTCACATTCGCATGCACGTACGAAGTATCGGTGTCACTCAAGAGTCACTTAACAGGGTGCTTATTGATATTGCTTCAGGGAAACTGAATTCTAAGTAAGTTTAAATTATGATCTCAAACTCATTGAATTTATCAAGTTAAAACAAAGGAAATCATAACCGTTTCGGAGGTTTGGATACCCGGTCTTAATCATCATAGATTTTTACGATTTTATTTCTCCGTTTACTCCTTAGTTTTTGTTTCGATTGAGAAGATATATCAAACACTCGAGACAGTGTTTCATCGGTTATCCAAACACCTCGAATTTCGTCAAAAAACACTCTGCTACGCGTTGAATAGAAATCAGAGACTGATAAACGGACCGAGGAAATAAACAGGAATAATATCATAGTAATCAAGTGTAATATTGGTCTTCAGGTTAAAGAGGACGAAAACAACCCTTTTCGGCTACGTAGCACGTAGAGAAAGATATGTTGTCAACGTTTCGTGTTTGGAGAGACGGTGGCCTGTTCTTTCAGCGCCTATATAGGTGGGTTACAATGCCCCCTGCGGCTGCTAAAGAAATCAACACGAAATGTGATATTGGAAAGGAAAACCTGCACAGGTTAGTGTGTCTGGGTGGGTTTCGCCTCACTCGCGTGTCATGTTTTGGCGGAAAGTATTTTTGGTATGCGTTAATGCTGACCTTGGCTCGAGTATAAATAGGATTTTAAGTCAGATTCAAAACATTGAATCAGTATTCATGTATTTATTTAGTGCCGGCTCTCTGTCAAGGTGTTATATCTACACAAATCAGAGTTCGACCGAGTTGTCAATGTAAATGTGGCTCAAAGTACGGAATTAATCTTTTGAATTAGATATGGTATACACAAATGGTAAACTATAGTTGAATCCTGGAAGTACTCAGTGCAATATTGGAGGTATAGATGTACCTCTACACATCATGATCAAGCCAGTAATAATGCATTTTCGTGTTACTGTCTTTCAAATAAAGTGCAATTTTCTATTCCTGTCCTGTGCCCGGCAATGATCCCGGGTGTGCCCGGCAATGATCCCGGGCAATGATCCCGGGCAATGATCGTGTTGATAAGCACTGGCTTACTTCTTATCCAACTCCATTGTATGTGTCGCTTTCGATATGATATGATAGGACCTGATATGATAGGACCAAGACCTGAGACCTGGCAAAACAAATGAAGTGTAATTTTTATGCCCATATCAGCCACGGTGAGTACGAGCGAAAATATTTGCTGACAGCTGCGATTTGTGTGGTCTTTCGTGGGATTCGATATTTAATTAATTGCGTCTGTGCTCTGAGCATTAATAAGAACTGGTATAAAAATATGTTTCTGCTGAGGGAATTTCGTCTGATAGTTGTCCATCATAATTTTATTTTTTCAGTAAGCTCGATTTGTTTTAACAGTCCCTGGACAAATTTTATTACATTTTGTCACTAACGTTTGATAAACTTCCCTTTTATTTTCTAATTATTTTCACCCTTTCTCGAATTTTTCGTTTGCTAAATTTATTTGTATATAGGGTTTGAAATGTAAGCCACATGGGCACCTTTTTTACAAATGGGCATGCACATGACTTGTTGGTACATTATACTTACAGAGATCCATCCTGAAGTGGCTCCCCAAGAGGTTTATATCGATGTACCACGATCTCAGCCACGGAAAGCGGTATCAACTCTGTTTGTGTCCCTTGACTATAGCTACATGTTTTGTTGATGTACTCGGCGTCCTGACCACTGTCATCACGCATGCGCCTCATCATCATCGTCTTCTTCACCTCCTTCAATAACACCATCAATGGCCCCACTGTTTTCCAGGGTAGCGCCAATGGAGGGCATTTCCATTTGTCCTGTATCTAGCTGGTTATTGAGGAGATTCGTTCCTGACAAACCATGAATATCGCTCTTCAAATCGTTCAGTGGGAGAAGCAAAGCCAGACAGCAGGATATGGAGCACTGTGGATTTTTGCGCAATTCCTTGATGTAGCTATACAGATACACTTATTTTAAACTTATCTTAAACTTATTAGACTAACAATACATATTTAAATTTAAATTTTTTTTAACTACTTGTTTATATATCTATTTTATTATAAATATTTATATTTTCGATTTATGTATTTTATGTTATAGTGTCCCCAATTAGCTTTACAGCTAAATATTCAGACACTTATATATGTATGTACACCGTGTACTGAACTGAAAACATACAAGAAACAGTTTAAGTGGCTGCCCCCTATTAAGCGGTCAGTTATCAAAGTCCCGAAACTATTTTCAGTATAAATACTGTAAATAGAACCCCTATTAAGCGGTTACCTCTATTAAGCGACCGCGACCACCATTTGGTCGTCCCAATGAAGGTTCTCCTATTGTTTTTACCCCTATTAAGCAGCCACCACCAGGCTTCATTATTGGTGCTCATCTACAGTATGCCGAAGGCGAAACATTTCGATATCAGATCATAGCAGCAAAGTCAAACTGGCCATTATCATGTTTTGAAAATACAGTGAAGAACGAGTTGAAAATACCAGCGCAAATGCTGCAATTTTAGGATCCATTAATGGTGGTCCTCTACAGTATGTTAGCCTGAGATCAGGCTCCTGAAGCGAGCCGAGTCGCTGCCCGGGGCGAGAACGAAAGCGACGTCACCCCAGGCAGCGCCGGACTCGGCTCGCTTCGCTCGCAAATTTTCTTCAGGAGCCTGATCTCAGGCTACAATATGTAGGAAGGTGAAACATTTTGATATGAGATCATAGCAGCAAAGTCAAAGTGGCCGGCGGTTGATGAATCCTCCATGTTAAGGGATTTCAGACTGATGCCATAGGTCTCCGCAAACCACAGTGCTTTCTGTGCTTTTTCCCTACACAAAAAGTATTACATGTAGAATTTCGTTGCTCAAAGAGCTTACATAATGCTATGTTACACTGTATTAGTGACTTCAAGTTGAACCAAAGTGTTTTTTGTTTGGCCTGGGATTTTTTTAACTTAAAAAATTACTCTTAGCTGCTTAGGCCTTGTTTAAAATTATAACATTTTGTTAGGGCCGTCTATTTCATTTCATTATATTTTTTTGCCTTCTCTTCATAGCCCAAAAATAAACAATGTATTACGTGCATTATCTTTTATGGAAACGTTAATGACTACCTTCATTCCTCGAGATGGCGCTGTTGTTGTCGAATTCCGACTTGTTCTATGGCTAATCCCTCGTGTCCACCTTGCTTTTAGACTACTCTTAATTGATACATGGCGTCGTACAGCTCTGATGCCTTCTCTGTCAAATAGACAAGTTGCAATCGTTGTTAGATCAAGTCCGTCCCCAAAAACCTCCAAATTGTGTTGTGTATTTAGAACAAGTTAGCCTTCAGCCGTATAATTATTAGGCGCGTAATATTATCATGATCCTTTGACTACGTGGAATTGTATCGTAAATACATGTAACATTATTGCGTTGTTACCTTCAAGTTCTGTCGTTAGTCGTTGGTTTTCACTGATCAGTTTTTCTTTATCTTCCCTCAGGTTGACAATAATTTCCTCTGGATGCAGGGTAATGCTACATCATACTGCGATCGCACTGCTTGACGGTTTCCGGTGTAATTTATGTTGCGAAGCTTGTTCGTAATGTAGTGTATTCTACTGTAGAGGGTTAGCCCTAGACGATGTTGACAACACGACGACACTCGATACCTGAGCAATTTGCCTTGAAGAACGTGGAACATTTGGTCTGGACTTTTGAGATTACGCCACTGCCAGAGAGCCTCTCCGTTCAATTCCAGATAAAACATTGGGTTGTTGTCTTGTTTCCGGGGTGTAAACATGTGTATAAAAGCAGGGTTGATCGGGGATTCTATGAGCTCTGAAGAGAGCTCCAGATTAACACACAGCATGAAAATGGAGATTTACGGAAAATTAAAGTTGCGTAAAACCTGCGTAAAGGAGATCGGACGTAAAGCTTGTGTAAAGCTAGCGTAAAGTTGATGAGCTAGAGATTATGCATCTTTACGTGGCATGTAAAGTTTGCGTAAAGTGGCGCTTTACTTGACCGAGCGTAAAGGTGTTTAGTCACATTTACGCCTGTTTACGTTGTTCGTAAAAGTTGCGTTAAGCTGTACTTTACGTAAACGAACGTACATTTAAAGCTGTCGTAAAAACTAGCGTAGATGGTGTATTCCTTTTCAACGTGATGTCTCCCAAATCAGTCGTGATCAATCGGTTTGTACCAGAAATAAACTGGGTAAAGCTTGAACCGCAGGTGGTGAAAAAAGAAATTTGATCAGTATATAACATGAATATTTCTATTACTCAATCATATACATGTGGACACAACTTTGAATCAAGCCATCACATCACAAAGTGCGCGAAACACCAGACGTAATAAGTCAGACAGAAAAACAGAGTGCGCGAGACACTAGACGTGATAATTGAATAGAAAAACAGAGTGCGCGAAACACTAAACGTCATAATCGAATAGAGAAAAAAAGAATACACGAGACACCAAATGTAATATCTAAACAGAAAACAGACTGCGCGAGATACTAAGACGTATTAATCGAACAGAAAAAAGAGAATGCGCGAGACATTAGACGTAATAA
>MU825401.1:377426-447055 GCA_029204205.1 Desmophyllum pertusum
TCGATAAAGGGCATCTTACCGGAAACCCTTTTATTAATGTTGACATAACAGACTATGCGCGCAATCTCGCGGTTTAGTTAACTCCATTTTGGGAAGAGAGCAAACATGGTGGCGCGAATACCGCAATTATGAGATTCTGTAGAATTTGATTTCTCGACTATTTCACCACTGTACATGTAAGGTCCTGTAACTTCAGACACCTGGGAACATATTCAGTTATCAAGTACGAGGTCTGTAGATGTGCAGCTGAAAAGTTCAGTGTCACCCACCAATTGGCAAAAGATATCATGATTTCCACTACATATACCCCGGGGGTATATACACAATTTGAGAGTATATCAGACATAATCAACTGGAACTTTGCCCTTCCGAGAGCAAATTAAAGTATAATTAACAATTAGATTATGAGCTCGAGATTTCTATGATGTGATAGTATCACATCATAGAAATTGAGAGCGAATAATCTAATTGTTTTAGTAAAAATCATAACAATTGTCTTGTTAACTCTAAATCTTCTTCCAAAACTAAAGAGACACGAGAAGAAACCGCAATTTTTGTCGACGACCTCCAGCCACTGCACACTATTGGCTGATAGTATACGAGTAGCTCAGCCAATCAGATTGTCTCATTTGCATTAGTATACCAGTAGATTTTTACTAATTAGTATTAGTAAAAATCCACTAGTATACTAATGCAAATGAGACAATCTGATTGGCTTAGCTACTCGTACACTATCAGCCAATAGTGTGTAGTGGCTGGAGGTCGTCTACAAAATTGCGGTTTCTTCTCGTTTCTCTTTAGTTTTGGAAGAGGATTTAGAGTTATTACAAGAAAATTGTTATAATTTTTACTAAACAATTAGTATATACCAACTCGGCGACCTTGGCGTTTTAAGCAATCTGATTGGTCCGCTATCTCGGGATATTTAAGCGGCTCGGTAAATATCCACCACTATCCACCTCCACTTCGGCGAATAATTGTTTTAGTATATACCAAACCAGTGAAATAGCTAGCTCCCAAATTATAGATTTATTTTACCGCGAAAAATCGGAAAAATCCTTTAAAAGTGAAACCCTACGCGCGACCAAGGACAGCGCGGGAAAAGTCACATGACAACATCAGGCGATCAACATGTCTCGTAGGTTGGACTTTGACGATTTCAAGTGGAAAATTATTATTTTTTCTGTTTTTACTGATGGACCCAAAGCGACGAGTTCTATTTCTCGTATTTTACAAGTTCTGTCAGTTACTATTGCCTGAGAAACTGATGTTGAAGCTGCAAGTGCCGTTATAAACTGAACAAGATGGTCAAGATGCTGCCTAACCGAAGACGTTTTCGTAATTCCAGTTCAATTATTTCTCACACTGATGTGACTGCATCCACCGTCTGATGTTACTGCTTTTAATTTACCGGAGGGGAGAAGCAGTAAAGTTTGGAGAAGCCACAGCATTTGGGCAGTTCTTGATCATGATACGGCAACAGGAAGATTTTCTAGTGTAGTGAGACCGAGATTAGTCGATCCGAATACAAAACTAAATCGTTGGCAGGTTTGAAATAATTACAGGGACTTCTTGCTTTTTGAAAGACACTGCTGTATTCAGGATTTCAGGTAGGAATTGATTTTAAAGTTTATAGTTGGACTGGACAGCGTTTGGAACCACTTCAAAGACTTTTAAAACTGTTCGAAATTATTTACAACTGAGCGTTGTCACGTTCTTACTCTAGCTATTTGCTCGATAGTAAACAAACATTTTGTACGACATTTTTGGCGATTTTATTTAGTGACACGACTAAACTTGCCTACAAATGATCACCTCTAAATATCTTCAGGTATTTTTGATAACACAGTGACGTGTAGCGGCCTCGTTTATGGAAGTAATTTCTGCTTTGATCAAAGAAGCAAAACGCACGGCCATTTTGTTTTGCTCGGAGGTGAATAGCAAAGACTATTCACCTCCGAGCTAGCCAATCAGAACGCGCGAAAAGCACTATTCACTGGTTTGGTATATACTAATTGATTAGTATATACTAATTGATTAGTATATACCAAACCAGTGAATAGTGCTTTTCGCGCGTTCTGATTGGCTAGCTCGGAGGTGAATAGTCTTTGCTATTCACCTCCGAGCAAAACAAAATGGCCGTGCGTTTTGCTTCTTTGATCAAAGCAGAATTACTTCCATAAACGAGGCCGCTACACGTCACTGTGTTATCAAAAATACCTGAAGATATTTAGACGGGTTCATTTGTAGCAAGTTTAGTCGTGTCACTAAATAAAATCGCCAAAAATGTTGTACAAAATGTTTTGTTTACTATCGAGCCGCTAGAGTAAGAACGTGACAACGCTCAGTTGTAAAGATAATTTCGAACAGTTTTAATAGTCTTTGAAGTGGTTCCAAACGCTGTCCAGTCCAACTAACTTTAAAATGCAATTCCTACCTGAAATCCTGAATACAGCAGTGTCTTTCAAAAAGCAAGAAGTCCCTGCTGCCAACGATTTAGTTTTGTATTCGGATCGACTAATCTCGGTCTCACTACCGCTAGAAAATATTCCTGTTGCCGTATCATGATCTAGAACTGCCCAAATGCTGTGGCTTCTCCAAACTTTACTGCTTCTCCCCTCCGGTAAATTAAAAGCAGTAACATCAGACGGTGGATGCAGTCACATCAATGTGAGAAATAATTGAACTGGAATTACGAAAACGTCTTCGGTTAGGCAGCATCTTGACCATCTTGTTCAGTTTATAACGGCACTTGCAGCTTTCAACATCAGTTTCTCAGGCAATAGAAACTGACAGAACTTGTAAAATACGAGAAAATAGAACTCGTCGCTTTTGGTCCATCAGTAAAAACGGAAAAAATAATAATTTTCCCCTTGAAATCGTCAAAGTCCAACATACGAGACAGGTTGAATCGCCTGATGTTGTCCATGTGACTTTTCCGCGCTGTCCTTGGTCGCGCGTAGGGTTCCACTTTTAAAGGATTTTTCCGATTTTTCGCGGTAAAATAAATCTATAATTTTGGAGCTAGCTATTTCACTGGTTTGGTATATACTAAAACAATTATCCACCTCCTGGGAGTGAATAGTGCCGGGAATTCTGGGAAACCTTTTGGCAGAGAATTTATTGAGAAGAAAAATTAAAATGGCCGGCCTAAATTATCGTTCGACTTGTGTTTCAGAAGTAGAAACCTTGAAATTGTACATGGGAAAATACACGAAGGCTATAAAGTTTGTTCTAAAACATTTCCAAGGTAAATAAGCTATATTTATTTTCGATTCTAGTTACGTAAAAAGCATGTTCACAAACTGTTAGGTAGTAAGCTTAAACGTTTATTAAATACGTCGCGCTACTCGTGGAATTGCAAATCTTGTACATCTCTATTCACATAAAACGAGCATCAAACAATGAAAGAAGAAGAACAATTAGTGTACCTTTGGGGACTGGTCGACTGGAAGGTCAGTTTTAAAGCTGTTCGTAGAAATTAAAATAAATGTCGTACTCTTGAGTCGAACTCCTGAAAGTGCTCTTTGCTCCCTGTCTGTTGTAATATCCACCTCCTGCATCAACTGCCATTCACAATAAAATTGCTGGTACTAGCCAGGCAGCTAATCCTATTCTTGAGCAATGAATTTCCGTTGGAGAAAACTTCAATTTATCTTCTCAATCCAGCACTACACATTTGAATTCTGGCGACTCGTTCATTTGCACCTTCATTACTTTCCACTTGAAGTGAAGCCTTTAACGAAACTGTCGAACTGCCCACAGGTTTGTTCAAAGTTTTGACAGCATTATCGAGCAATTATCTCTCAGCAATTCATCGCAAACTGATTAAATGAACTGTAAGTACTCCGAGCAACGATCCGAGAGTCAACACATGTGCATGAGTATCTTTAATTTGCATAAATTGAAATGGCCTGATGCGAGTTCACTCATGCATGGTGATTGTCACGCAATGAGCGTCACACTCTTGCTTTTTTTTTTAACAAACTTTGACACTTTTTTTGCGTGAGTTAGGATGGAGGTCGCGTCGTTGGTATATACTAAAACAATCATTCGCCTCAGGCTCAGTGAATATTGGTGAATATTTACCTCGACTTCGTCTCGGTAAATATTCACCAATATTCACTTCGCCTTCGGCGAATAATTGTTTTAAATCATCGTAGTGTCAAAAGGCAAATAATGACAGGTCTGGGGGCTATTAAAAAGTGATAAATTCTAATAAATTAATTTTTTAGTAATGTATGTTTATAAGACGCTCCGTTGTGGTAACACGGTCTCATATTTGCACTCGTTTTGGTGCGTATTCGCACTCTAAAATGCTATGTCGTATAATAAATGTATACATTATGTTTATACTTTACAGAGATAACATTGTCGTAACATTTTGAACATGTTGTGCAAATAAGGTGTTGTGCCTGTTTAACTTGTGTCCTTAGAAATAACACTCCATATCTAAAGTTTCACAGTACGGAGTTTAAGGACTTTAAGCCCCATTTTCGATCCGCTTCGCAACTCAAGCGAGATGACATATATACGCACTGAAATAACCTAATTGCCGGATTAATGATGGGCTCATACGGATGAAGTATAAACAATGTTTATGTTTCTTAGCTTGACACAAGGCTTATTCAATAAAGCATCGCAGTTATGTTGTTGTTTTAGGGATTTGTTTCTTATTTTTGTTTCGCCGATTATTTACACTGATGTTTAAGCATCTGAAAAGAAGCGTTTTGCGCCAATTATGACGTATCACGGTACCTCCAAAAATAAACGGATCGACAAGACTGTTGAAGTACACCAAAGCGTTGGCAAAAACCAACACGTTTTGGAAATAAGCCCATTGATCTCCATTCCCGAAGTCATGCCACAACCA
The DNA here is from genome assembly GCA_029204205.1 of Desmophyllum pertusum. Taxonomy (NCBI): domain Eukaryota; kingdom Metazoa; phylum Cnidaria; class Anthozoa; order Scleractinia; family Caryophylliidae; genus Desmophyllum; species Desmophyllum pertusum. Next base: position 382,300 of record MU825401.1, read on the forward strand.
CATCACGTGGTAGGGTAATAAACACAACCCAAAAGCTACAGCACCAAATAGAAATGTTTTGACGATTACAACATTGTTTCTTGATCGCTGCCGCACCAGTTTATAAAACTGTCGATTTCCAGCTCCTTGTGTCTTGCTAAAGAGTTGCATTTTCTTGTCGTCTGAATGCAATCTGAATCCAATGCACATATAAGCAGGGGATATGATGCAGAGAGGCAACGAATACAACAGTAAAAACACACACAAGGTGAACACTTTCGGATGATGTACGCCTTGCCACGCTTCGGTACAGCTAAGTTTCTTCGTGTTTGTGCGTAAGAACAGCAATGTAAGGCGACACAAGTAAAACAGACAAACACCAAACTGCACATATACTCATCTTGATAAACCTTCCTGCCATCTTTGGCTTGAATGGTGTAATAATCGCCCTATATCGCTCGATAGCCATGCACGTCAATGTAGTCACAGATACTGCAGTCAGGGCGGTCTGTAATGGGTACACGACTTTGCACATGAAGGCTCCAAATGGCCAATTCTGGGTTAAAATATCGGCCATGTCTAGCGGGATACCAACTGCACAGGTGATGAGGTCGGTAATAGCCAGATTAAGGATGAAGTATTCGCTGGAGTTTCGTTGTTTCTTTCTCAGAAGTGCACCACACAAGATTAAATTTGCAACTGTTCCGACGATTGTTATAACTGCGTAGCATGTAACTTGGACAATGGTTAATGTCTCAATAGGTAAAGCCTCCGTTAAATTCGACGTTGTCTCGTTGGAGTTCATTGTTGTCAGATAACTGTTGTTATGAAAACGTCAATTTTTCTCGAAGAGAGTCGTGCCTGTGGATTCTCTATGCCAAACGTAACAACAACTTGTTATCAGTCATGAATCTTCTAAAAATTTAAATTTAAGTGTTTCTCAGAGAATTCAAGCTAACGTGAATAATTGCAATTTGATCTGTCGTAAACTTGACCCAAAGTTCAGTTGTAAATTAAACACCTCAGCCAAATCCACCCCTGCTTTGCGACGATGATAACATTATCGGTCTGTTATCCGGCAGATTGTTCTGTTAACTGCGCCTACTGATCTCGCCAATGTTGATGTCCAGAAAAACTCACAGACAGCAGACTTAGGAAACCATTACTAAATTATTCACCAAGAATGTTATCCAAACACTTTTCTCTTTCCGTTGGCGTGCCGACGTGACTTGAATCCAATACTTTACAGCTTGTTGACCGCGGAATGGGCGTGGTCTGTCGTGACACTATACATCCCATAGCGTGCCCACCATATAGCTCGAATCACGAGAGGCATGCAGTGGCAACTGATGAAACATTCTCTCTATTTTTCACATTCGCATGCACGTACGAAGTATCGGTGTCACTCAAGAGTCACTTAACAGGGTGCTTATTGATATTGCTTCAGGGAAACTGAATTCTAAGTAAGTTTAAATTATGATCTCAAACTCATTGAATTTATCAAGTTAAAACAAAGGAAATCATAACCGTTTCGGAGGTTTGGATACCCGGTCTTAATCATCATAGATTTTTACGATTTTATTTCTCCGTTTACTCCTTAGTTTTTTGTTTCGATTGAGAAGATATATGAAACACTCGAGACAGTGTTTCATCGGTTATCCAAACACCTCGAATTTCGTCAAAAACACTCAGTCTGCTATGCGTTGAATAGAAATCAGAGATAAACGGACCGAGGAAATAAACAGGAATAATATCATAGTAATCAAGTGTAATATTGGTCTTCAGGTTAAAGAGGACGAAAACAACCCTTTTCGGCTACGTAGCACGTAGAGAAAGATATGTTGTCAACGTTTCGTGTTTGGAGAGACGGTGGCCTGTTCTTTCATCGCCTATATAGGTGGGTTACAATGCCCCCTGCGGCTGCTAAAGAAATCAACACGAAATGTGATATTGGAAGGAAAACCTGCACAGCCTGGGTTAGTGTGTCTGGGTGGGTTTCGCCTCACTCGCGTGTCATGTTTTGGCGGAAAGTATTTTTGGTATGCGTTAATGCTGACCTTGGCTCGAGTATAAATAGGATTTTAAGTCAGATTCAAAACATTGAATCAGTATTCATGTATTTATTTAGTGCCGGCTCTCTGTCAAGGTGTTATATCTACACAAATCAGAGTTCGACCGAGTTGTCAATGTAAATGTGGCTCAAAGTACGGAATTAATCTTTTGAATTAGATATGGTATACACAAATGGTAAACTATAGTTGAATCCTGGAAGTACTCAGTGCAATATTGGAGGTATAGATGTACCTCTACACATCATGATCAAGCCAGTAATAATGCATTTTCGTGTTACTGTCTTTCAAATAAAGTGCAATTTTCTATTCCTGTCCTGTGCCCGGCAATGATCCCGGGCAATGATCCCGGGCAATGATCGTGTTGATAAGCACTGGCTTACTTCTTATCCAACTCCATTGTATGTGTCGCTTTCGATATGATATGATAGGACCTGATATGATAGGACCAAGACCTGAGACCTGGCAAAACAAATGAAGTGTAATTTTTATGCCCATATCAGCCACGGTGAGTACGAGCGAAAATATTTGCTGACAGCTGCGATTTGTGTGGTCTTTCGTGGGATTCGATATTTAATTAATTGCGTCTGTGCTCTGAGCATTAATAAGAACTGGTATAAAAATATGTTTCTGCTGAGGGAATTTCCGTCTGATAGTTGTCCATCATAATTTTATTTTTTCAGTAAGCTCGATTTGTTTTAACAGTCCCTGGACAAATTTTATTACATTTTGTCACTAACGTTTGATAAACTTCCCTTTTATTTTCTAATTATTTTCACCCTTTCTCGAATTTTTCGTTTGGTAAATTTATTTGTATATAGGGTTTGAAATGTACGCCACATGGGCACCTTTTTTACAAATGGGCATGCACATTATACTTACAGAGATCCATCCTGCAGGCTCGATTACCAGCCGCTGTTCGGGAAAATGAGCCCATGCTCATTCCCCAAAGGGGAGGAATGAAGACCGGACTCGAGAGAGCGGCGGAAATTGAGCCTAAGGGCAACCCAGTATTTTTAAGTTTTCTATTCTTTCTCTGGGACAACATAACAATAATTATTATTTTGATATGTTACTATAAGCTCTCTTGAATCAACCCTCTATGTCTCAAAAGACATGGATGTCGTGATCCAAGGCTGGTTGGATAACACAGGCCAGAAATATATAACTTGAAAGTACTCAATGAGAGAAATAAACAAATAACAAGTGTTATCATATAGCTAAAGTTACTCCACTGGGATTGATTGTTTTCTACAATTTCAGTGCATGCACCCAATTCTTTCATTGCAAAAGCTGTTGCATACCAATAAAAAGCAACAAAAATATCATGACATTGGTGATTACATCTTAAATCTGGGTTACATATCCATTTTGCGTGAGTGAAACACATTTACTTGTTTATAGTTTATTTATGTATTTACACAATTCGCCAATGGCGGGTAAATAGACAATAGGACATTACGTCCCTTGCTAGGCCTAGTTCATATAAGATATGTGTTTGTCTCACTATAATTTTTGATTTTCTGCAAACTTATCATAATATTTATGACTGGTGTCAACATCTGATCAGGACATGCATGTAAACATATGCACCTTTTTATGTTTCTTCAAAAAACAACCTTTCTGAGGAGTCTTCCATATCCCCATTTATAAAGGGGTCTCCAGTGGAGAGCAAATAAAGGGTTGATATATATAGCTGAGAGACTATTGGATAATTGAAATATTGTTCTTGTCACCAACCCCAGTCCATTGCATGCTGTCAAAAATATATAATCAATATCTCTGCTTATAGCATGATGTGGGTTTACATTTAAATCCCATTAAAAAAATACAGCAACAATATTATTATTTTATTATTATTTTAGTTATTTTCAATGTCCCATGCACTCACTAATCAATCATTAATATACACGTTTACGCCCTAAGCATGAAAGCGAGGCCTAAGGGCGAACTTTAAAAGAGTGGAAACATAGCTGAAGAAACAACATCAAGTGATTTAGAGGTTGTAAAATTAACCCTGGAAGTTGTTATTGAAGACTCCATTGGCCTTTCCATCAAGAATTCAGGAAAATCCAGTTGTGTACATTTCAGCCAAAACTTTGCTTTTATTTTCTATAAATGCTCCAGGAATATTTTAATTTTGCAACCTCTAAATCGCTCAATGTTATTTCTACAGCCATGTTTCCACTCTTTTAAAGTTCGCGGGGAATCTTGTGGCCCTTATGCATCAATCAATTTCAGCTGTTACTAATCCCCGGGGTATGTCCGGGGGAGGGGGGTGGTAACAACTGGAATTGATCGATGCATTAGGCCTCGCTTTTTCATACTTAGAGCGTAAGCGTGTATGGATTAGCATTCTTAGAAGGCATAACATAGTGATACATGTATAAAAGTGAACAATATTGTTTACTGACACAAGGTAAGCTTATAAAATATTCATTGCCTTGATCCATTGACCAAGCAGAACACACTGTGATAGGCAACTACAAATGACTCTGGCCATGTTTGAGATTCCTTTATTCAAACGACTGAAAAAATTATTATGAAGCATCTCGCTACCTTCAGTCGACAACAGGGTAAAATTTACATGTACTGAACCTGAACCGTGTTTATAGACTGGAAAATCGATCTCTGACCTAACAAAAAATATACAGAAATCAACAAATTGAAATAAAAGAACACAAAAGGTCGTGAACGCTTAGAACTAGTCGTAAAACAAACGTTAACACAATATTATCATTATTTTTCAATGAGTTAAATAGTAGTGGGCCTGTTCCTTGTATTTTGGCTACAACAAATAAGCTAGCTTTAATATTTTAAGCTAAATTGATACGATAACTAATTCAGGCAGTCACAGAGTTAAAACAAATTATCAACGCTGACTCACTACTTCGAGCAGATCTCTTTGGCGTGTATATTGTGGCTACTGCTGCTATCGTATTCTTCCATCTGGACGACCATTTCCTGTGTAGCAACAGCTCGGCGAACTCGCTGTTTATAGAAAGACCTCATAGTGCAGCATAGCAGTGAGATCCGCGAAACTCGATTCTGCTGTCCACTGCTGATTCCAGAGTTAAAAAGTGTTCTCCTTTAACAATATCGACTTCGCCTCTTCATTTTTAGATTGCCTGTTGCGCTTCGACGGCGAATGCGGCATGTTTTCGAACAAGGAAGGTCAACAAGTCCCAAGTCGCTTTGGCGGCCATCTTTTCGCTTATATCGAAATTCGACCGCAATGCACTCTGGTTGAGAGGGACCCTTTAAATGCGGTATCAACTCTGTTTGTGTCCCTTGACTACAAGTTTTGTTGATGTACTCGGCGTCCTAACCACTGTCATCACGCATGCGCCTCTCTGATCAGTTTTTCTTTATCTTCCCTCAGGTTGACAATAATTTCCTCTGGATGCAGGGTAATGCTACATCAATACTGCGATTGCACTGCTTGACGGTTTGCGGTGTACTTTATGTTGCGAAGCTTGTTCGTAATGTAGTGTATTCTACTGTAGAGGGTTAGCCCTAGACGATGTTGACAACACGACGACACTCGATACCTGAGCAATTTGCCTTGAAGAACGTGGAACATTTGGTCTGGACTTTTGAGATTACGCCAAACATTAGGTTGTTGTCTTGTTTCCGGGGTGTAAACATGTGTATGAAAGCAGGGTTGATCGGGGATTCTATGAGCTCTGAAGAGAACTCCAGATTAACATACAGCATGAAAATGGAGATTTACGGAAAATTAAAGTTGCGTAAACCTGCGTAAAGGAGATCGGACGTAAAGCTTGTGTAAAGCTAGCGTAAAGTTGATGAGCTAGATTTATGCATCTTTACGTGGCATGTAAAGTTTGCGTAAAGTGGCGCTTTACTTGACCGAGCGTAAAAGTGTTTAGTCACATTTACGCCTGTTTACGTTGTTCGTAAAAGTTTCGTTAAGCTGTACTTTACGTAAACGAACGTACATGTAAAGCTGTCGTAAAACTAGCGTAAATGGTGTATTCCTTTTCAACGTGATGTCTCCCAAATCAGTCGTGATCAATCGGTTTGTACCAGAAATAAACTGGGTAAAGCTTGAACCGCAGGTGGTGAAAAAAGAAATTTGATCAGTATATAACATGAATATTTCTATTACTCAATCATATACATGTGGACACAACTTTGAATCAAGCCATCACATCACAAAGTGCGCGAAACACCAGACGTAATAATCAGACAGAAAAAACAGAGTGCGCGAGACACTAGACGTGATAATCGAATAGAAAACAGAGTGCGCGAAACACTAAACGTCATAATCGAATAGAGAAAAAAAGAATACACGAGACACCAAATGTAATATCTAAACAGAAAACAGACTGCGCGAGATATTAGACGTATTAATCGAAAAGAAAAAGAGAATGCGCGAGACATTAGACGTAATAATCAAAACTATAACAAAATTCTCGAATCTGATTGGTTATCAGCAGGCGCGATTTGAGCACTAATAGGCCAAGTGTACGCGTCATGCTTGTAATTGGACGATGTAATAGGACAGTTTACACGTCATGCTTGTAATTGGACAGTGTAATTGGACAGTACGCGTCATTTGCGCGCGCTGTCCTTTGCTCGTGCATGCATCTCGGTCAAAAACAAACTTGATTATTATGTTTTTATTCACGTTTAACGTCTTTTCCTCAAATTTTGTTATAGTTATGATTAATTGGTAACAGGACTTCGTGTCGTCCAATTCTGTCTGTAATCATACGAGTGATTAACAAATCGGACTCCCGCGAAGCGCGGTCGTCCGATTTTGTTAATCACTCGTATGATTACAGACCGAATTGGACTCCACTCAGTCCTATTACCATTATTAATCGAAAGGAAAAAGAGAATGCGCGAGACACCAGACGTAATAATCGAACAGAAAAAGAGAATGCGCGAGACACCAGACGTAATAATCGAACAGAAAAAGAGAATGCGCGAGACACCAGACGTAATAATCGAACAGAAAACAGAATGCGCGAGACACCAGACGTAATAATCGAACAGAAAAAGAGAATGCGCGAGACACCAGACGTAATAATCGAACAGAAAACAGAATGCGCGAGACACCAAACGTAATAATCGAACAGAAAAAGAGAATGCGCGAGACATTAGACGTAATAATCGAACAGAAGACAAAGTGCGCGAGACACCAAACGTAATAATCGAACAGAAAAACAGAATGCGCGAGACACCAGACGTAATAATCGAACAGAAAAAGAGAATGCGCGAGACATTAGACGTAATAATCGAACAGAAGACAGAATGCGCGAGACACCAAACGTAATAATCGAACAGAAAAAGAGAATGCGCGAGACATTAGACGTAATAATCGAACAGAAGACAGAGTGCGCGAGACACCAAACGTAATAATCGAACAGAAAAAGAGAATGCGCGAGACACCAGACGTAATAATCGAACAGAAAAGAGAATGCGCGAGACACCAAACGTAATAATCGAACAGAAAACAGAATGCGCGAGACACCAGACGTAATAATCGAACAGAAAAAGAGAATGCGCGAGACATTAGACGTAATAATCGAACAGAAGACAAAGTGCGCGAGACACCAGACGTAATAATCGAACAGAAAAAGAGAATGCGCGAGACATTAGACGTAATAATCGAACAGAAGACAAAGTGCGCGAGACACCAGACGTAATAATCGAACAGAAAAAGAGAATGCGCGAGACATTAGACGTAATAATCGAACAGAAGACAAAGTGCGCGAGACACCAAACGTAATAATCGAACAGAAAAAGAGAATGCGCGAGACACCAGACGTAATAATCGAACAGAAAACAGAATGCGCGAGACACCAAACGTAATAATCGAACAGAAAAAGAGAATGCGCGAGACATTAGACGTAATAATCGAACAGAAGACAGAGTGCGCGAGACACCAAACGTAATAATCGAACAGAAAAACAGAATGCGCGAGACACCAGACGTAATAATCGAACAGAAAAAGAGAATGCGCGAGACACCAGACGTAATAATCGAACAGAAAACAGAATGCGCGAGACACCAGACGTAATAATCGAACAGAAAAAGAGAATGCGCGAGACATTAGACGTAATAATCGAACAGAAGACAGAGTGCGCGAGACACCAAACGTAATAATCGAACAGAAAAAGAGAATGCGCGAGACATTAGACGTAATAATCGAACAGAAAAACAGAATGCGCGAGACACCAAACGTAATAATCGAACAGAAAAAGAGAATGCGCGAGACATTAGTAATAATCGAACAGAAAACAGAGTGAGTGCGCGAGACACCAGACGTAATAATCGAACAGAAAAACCGAGTGCGCGAGACACTAGACGTAATAATGAAACAGAAAAACAGAGCGCGCGAGACACTAGACGTAATAATCGAACAGAAAACATAGTGCGCGAGACACTAAACGTAATAATCGAACAGAAAAAGAGTGTAAAAGATATCAGACGTGATAAACAAACAGCACAGGTGAATGCGTGAGACACCAGACGTAATAATCAAACAGAAAACAGAGTACGCGAGACACCAGACGTAATAATCGAACAGAAAAAGAGAATGCGCGAGATATTAGACGTATTTTAAATCCAACAGAAAACAGAGTGAGCGAGACCGGAAGAAGCGGAAGTCCAAGAATCCTGTCATGGCGGATCGCTTCCACCCAGAGGTCCCTGTTGCCCCTTCAGCCGTTGGACAAGGGTAACGAGGACTTTGGGAACGAGATTGATTAAGGTGTAACCAGTTTTCGAGGATTTGGTTTAGGTGTCCCAACAAAACAGTTTTCCAACCATTTTCAGATTTTTTTGGAGAAAACGATTTATTCAGTTGTTTGAAAAATTGTCAGCTTGATATTGTTCTGAACTGTTTCAATTAACCGGTTGGAAAAGTGTTTTTTGGGAAGAATTAATTAATGGGTAATTGAACTTCAACCGAATTTGATGTCGGTCGAAAACGTCCATCAACCAAAGCCCAACTAAATTTTCTCTCCCAAAAGCACATGCAAATATATATAAATGAGCATAAAAACGAAAACGGTCGATGGCAATTGAACAAGACCTAAAATTCTGGACATTCTGTAATTTATCTGAGAATTGCTATACATTTGGTTTCCACGTTCTTTATTTAACTTAAAATTATTCCAGATTTAAAAGAGAAAAAAAATCATATATTCACACATTTCCCTGCACTGAGATAAAGTTCCATTTCGCACGCACCATATACAAAGTCGCCATACAGTAACGGCCATGAGTTATAATAATATAAGAAATACTGAATTTCACTGTTTACATTTAGAAGTTTTGACTGGAAGTGAATACTTTGAAAGAAAATAGACGTTATCTTCAAAAACAACAAAAATAATAATAATCTCCTCTCCATACTCATCGAATTAAGGTGAATATGGTCAATTATTTTCCTCAAAATTCCCTGACATGTGGTCCCCTGCCACACTTTTGGACTCATAATAACCAGGCTGGGAGTTATCTCCCGAATAAGCCACATCATCCATTAGTCCAGAAGCGTTTGTATCATATGCAGCATCCAGGTTTGTCTTAAAATCATCTCCAGAAGCCTCATCATCTTCGACCAACTCTGAAGCCCCGCTTTGCTCCTGGATATCATCTTCAAAATGTGACAAGAAATCCTTTGCATTGTCCATTGCACCGTCACGAGATAACATGTGGCTTTCTCCAGGAAAGTCTCTGTGATTTTCCCTGGTATCACCACGCTTAATTTCAACCAACTTATCGTCCCCATTCCAAAACTCTGCGTCTATATCTTGAGCAGCATGGCTTTCAGTTGTGAGGTACCTGGCCGCGTATCTACGGTCATCCACTTCGCTATCTTCATCAAGACCACTTTGAATTGAATGGTGATTGAATCCTGCTGTAATTGCGCTCTCGTCGTACTCTGTCTCTGTCTCATGGTCCGTTTTATGATCGATATTTTCATGGCTTTCTCTAGTAGCTCGCCTACCGTGATCTTGTTCATGTGAAGCCAAAGGGGCCAAATCCTCAGGTGCATGTATATCTTCCATGTATGTAGGTCGGAAATAGGAGTGCTCAAATGGGAAGTCATCATCATAGACATCTTCATCTTTCTCGTCCATGCCTCGCACTGCTGATTCATCGTATTCTGTTTCACTGTGTCCACCATTATAATCTTCATGTTCCTCCTCCGATTGCGTTTTCAATAAATTTGTATTGTCCAAGTCTGACTCGTCATCCGTAATGCGATCATCTTCATGAAAAGCAATACAGTTATAAGGAGGGTTAGTAAAGTCATTTTCGAAGCACATTACGTAACTCGAGAATCCGGCGGTTTCCGTAACACGAAGCGGCAAAAGTATTGCTATTCTCTGTGGATGAGAAATGCTAGTTTATCGGAGGTTACCCCATGCCGGTATTTAGTCAGGTTGTCCTAACAATTTGCCGTTACACAATTTATACCCCTGGGTGGAAATCTAGCATAGAGAGACACTGCGAGAGTAAATTGTCTTGACCGAGAAAACAACCTTCTTGATCCATACCATCATATCTTCTTCTTGCGAAGCCAGAAGCAAATCCTCAGGTGCTACATGTATATCTTCCACATAAGTGGGTCTGAGATAGGAGTGCTCAAATGGGAAGTCATCATGGTCCTGCTCATCTTCCTCGTCCATGCCTCGCACTGCGGATCCATCGTATTCATTTTCACTGTGTCCGCCGTTATTATCTTCATGTTCCACCTCCGATCGCGTTTTCAATAAATTTATATTATCCAAGTCTGACTTGTCATTCGTAATGTGATCATCTTTATAAAAAGCATTAAATAAAAAAAAGGGTTAGTAAAGTCATTTTCGAAGCATAGTAGCTCAAGAAGTCCGTAACACGAAGCGACAAAAAGTATTACTATATTCTCTTTGGATGGGATGCCAGTTCATAGCAAGAGGGTTGCAGATCGGGCCAAAAAAGGCGGGTGACCTCGCTCTTCCTTTTTCCCTGATGCCCCCTACTACGCAGGCTAATTAATCACAGGTGACCTCCAGTATTTATTCAGGTTGTCCTAATATTGTTCCGGTATAAAGTATAAACTCATGGGTGGAGATTAGAGACGAGGTACTACACACGACGATACGGCCAGAGCATGAGCCCCCCAGACATACTTCTCATCCACTGTACCTTCCTTAACGGGGCTGTGTCACGCTATTTTCAGCAATTCTGTTACACGCAAACTAAACTTAAATATATTGAAACCACAAAATAATGGTTTCAAACCATAGAAAACATAAAACAAATACTAGGAAGCCGCAATGAAGTGTGGATGGTCAAAATTGGACAAGATTGAAACGGATTGCGAAAAGGTTAACTTGAAAAACGACGGCCAGTCTTTTTTCAAGTTAAGTACATTTGTGTGAAACAAGTGGTAAATAATGCTTAGAAATCATTTGTTTGTTATGTAAGTGAGATTACATCTTTGAATTAATATTTCATTGACATGTTTGAGTTTATAGCTCGTAAAAAAGAATACAGGGAATAATAGCAAAAAGTAGCGTGACACAGCCCCTTTAAAGTCATCTGCACATAAGTAACCTCCTATCCAAAAATTAGAGCTTTTCGCTGTTGCTTCGTTACAGTTGATGGTTAATGTCAGCCTGATTACCTTCTTTCTCTTTCCTGGCAACGCGCTCTTTCTCAGACTCCACAGTATCTCCGTAGAAGACGTCCTCGACTTCAGGGCGGATACCTTGAGATCTGGAATCTTTCTCGTTATTTTCACCGTTTCCTTTGTTCCCAGAATCAAAGTAGGTACTTTCAGCGAAAAGCTCACCGCGTATGAACTTCTGAAGCTCCAGAAAACGGTGGATTTCGTCATCGTCAACAGGCCCTTCTTCCCTCTCTTCGCTGAAGGCCTGGGTCTGGACGCGGGGTCTGTCATAATTGCTCAAGCGCAATTCATCTGCCCGCGAATTGGAATGGAAGCTCTCAACAGCTGTTGATCATTCAAAACGCGTATACCATTTAAATGAACTTCGAAGTAAATTTTTTTAAATTTCTTGTCAGGCACGTTAACGCAAAAAGTTTTGAGTTTTTGGATATTTCGCATTTCGTCCAGTTATATATAAAATACAGAATAACCTACTTTTTGCCCAAGAATATGGAAAAGTTAATGAAGACTGTGAACTTTGAGGGGCATGAGTTTGCAGACTTTCCGCTTTTCAATCATTTGCATATTATTCTGTCATATTTTTGTTGGTACAGTGGAACCCCGTTAATCCGACCACCAAAATCTGGTCGTATTAACGGGGTTCTTAAATAAGAAAATGACTGACAGAACTTTACTTCTGGACAAAAGAAAGTGGTCGTATTAACGAGGTGGTCGCATTTATCGAGTTGGTCGTAAGGTGGGGTTCCACTGTAGTCCTCAGTTGCATAAGCAGTTTGAGGATAAACACAGGCAACGAATAACACCGTAAATTAGTTGTACATTTGTTGAACAATTTAGGGCGTAATTGAGTTATAGGAAGGAACGTGAACTGGCGTCAATTGTTTCCTTTCCGAGCGGAAAGTGTAAATTCGGGTTCCACCATCAAAGTTACGGGAAGAAAGGGCGGATGCCCGCGCGCGATTTCCAGTTTGAACTGATTAAGCTGATGTTCTATTTTTGTTCTCAAGCAGTTAAACCGTATTCCACGGTTAAGCCAGATAATGAGACTAGATTTGTTCACATACCTTCGTTTGTTGGTCTTGGAATAGGACGGGCATTGATTCCCAGTTGTGAAGACACAACAAGGAAAAGAATCCCGACCCACAATCTCATTTCTCGTTGTAGAAATCTCTCTTTGAAGTAAACTTTTTCTTCTCAATGCTGCTTAACTCCTCGCACGCACAAAAGCTACACACTCTACAACTTCTACGTCACGGACAATTAGTTTAATTGGCAATTTTCACTGTAGCGTCATTAAGAACTACTTAATTAGTTTAATTACCTAAGTTACCATTACCCTACAAAATTTACGTTCAAATATCACGATATTCTGTTGAACTAGAATCAAGGAATTTTGTATTATAGTTAATTTCTTTAATATTGCATTTAACTTTAATTTTCGCAATTTGAAATGTGACGTCGCCACTTCATAAGGAAGCGGCATGCAGCGCGCGCACAAAACCGCGTGTGTACAATACATGGGAAGAACCTGGGATGGAGCGCTCCCAATCTCGCTCCCAGGGCTTTAGTTTGGTAAAGACAACGCGACGTCCTGACGGGTACAGGGACTAGAAAGCCATCGCGTTCTGGTTGCGACGCGAAAGTTGCAAAATGCCGTCGTGATCTTGTGACGAGGACGGCAACGCGAGCACTGGAACTCCAAATCAAGTGGTGTCCAGACTATTTCGCGCGCTCTGACGACACTTGTTTTTTTGTGCTAAATCGCTCGCTACATCGCTCGCTACATCTACCCAATTATTTTGTCTCGACATTCGTGACATCCTAAGCTCAAACCTTTTAATATTCGCGCGTGTTTTAGTTTCATTTTAAGAAAATGTATCCTTACAAAGGAAAAGTAGATATCACCTGCGTTACTCAGCGCACACCCCAATTTTGCAAGCTTTTGGTTAATTTTAGACCTCGCGAAAATACATGTAACTCATTGGCGTATTCGCGTTCGACCCCAATAGTGATCAGTAAGCAATTGCCCTGCAGAGGTGCTTAGCAACTGTCCAAAAAACTCGGTTGGTAAGGGTTTTTCCAAATCACCATCCGAAAGGGAAGGGGCTTACCATCAACAAAAACTGCGCGGTTGCCCTCGAAGAGGACTGTAAACGATATAAAAAGTCACGCATGCATATAGGTGTCTGTTCCGCCCGGCGTGGAATTGACTTGAGTGTGTCAGAAACGGAGCTGAGTGCCCAAAGTCCTTCGCTTCGTTTCCACTCACGCTCCGCGCTTCCCCGCGCGCTTCGCGTTCGGTTTTTCAGCTTCGGCTAAAAAAATCCCCCTGAGCTCGACTTGTGGGCAATTCTAGCTAGAACTATAAGATGTGCGTGGATACCAACAAGGAGAATGTGTACATATGTCTTGTTGACATCGAGTGTTTTATATTAAAGCGGAGTTGGGTGACTTTTAATACCTCATTCATATTTGAGCAGAGCAGAATTAAGAGGAGCAGAGAATATGCAGCATGACTTGGCTTGTGTGGTTTACCACGAAAACGCGCACGACCCGCTCATGATCCGCGCATGACCCGCGCACGACTCGCACACGACTCGCTCATGACCCGTGCATGACCCGCGCATGAGTCGCACATGACCCACGCATGACTCGCACATGACCCGCACATGACCCGTGCATGACCCGCTCATGACTCGCTCATGATCCGCGCACATGACCCGCACATGATCCGTGCATGACCCGTGCATGATCCGTGCATGACCCGTGCATGACCCGCGCATGACTCGCACATGACCCGCACATGACCCGCGCATGACCCGTGCATGACTCGCACATGACCCACGCATGACCCGCTCATGATCCGCGCATGACCCGCGCATGACCCGCTCATGATCCGCGCATGACTCGCACATGACCCGCGCTCAGAAGCATACTTTTGTTATTCTCCCATCACATCCATGGCGTGCAAGAGATTGCTCACTTCGGTTAACGAGCCGTTTTAATGTTCTCCCTGTACAGGAACCAGCATGATACTGGAAGGGTAGGCTGTTATGGTGGATAGTTTGTTCACAATTTCAACCAAAGTTAAGCCATAGCTATTTAAACAAGTTGAAAACTTCTATTTACTTTCAGTAATTTGTACATAATAAAATAACCAATAGACTGCGGCAATTCCTACAAAACCTAAGATTCTTGCTGATAGAGTGCTACAGTAGATCAGTAGCACCACGTTGCTTGGAGCAAGAAACATCACCAGCTGCTGTTCAACCAATGAAATCTCGCCAGCGTGCCATAACGCATGCACCAACACTACATATGTGGGTAAGGAACATACGAGGACCATCATCTCCAAAACATAACCTGTAAAACAGGGTAATACCACTATTAACAACAACAAAAAATAAAATAAAATAAATAAACAACTTTATTTAAGTGTCAGAGGATTCAGCACTGCTGTACTAATTGTGGACACTATAAATGAACAAACAAATATTGTAAATAGAACATAACTTGTTAAGAATCCCAACTGGTGGGAGGCTGTCCAGTTGGCTATTTACAAAGCATGGCCGAGGAGTTGAACTCGGGACTACCGAGAGCAAATCCAGCTAGTAGCAGGGTGTAGGATTTAAACCAGGCACCTCCAGATTTCACATCCTGCGCCCTAAACCACTCGGCCACATCGGCTCCCCCCAGGTTTTAGTTAAACACGGTGAAACCAAGCTGATGTGTAGAAGTATACGTCAATATATCTATGTACAATTCGCCTTCCCCTGACTAACTGCCCCTGGGGTCTCCAAGGATGAGATGCTCTATATACGATCGATTTACGAGCAGCAATCACCGTCCGTGCGAAATTGTGGGATTACTAGTTACTGTGGTTATTGCTGCCGTTATTATAACTGCGGGTGAACGAATTAAAGACAAAGAGATGTTAGTAGACATGTAAGAGCTTAAACAGTTGTAAAGTAAAAATAGTGTGTTTGGCTTTCTTTGCAACATAATTAAGAGTTCTTTCTCTTTAATATTATATTGTGTCAGATTAGCTATGCAGGGTCAAAGTCTGTCTACAAGCGACCGGTGCTTAACTCCGGTTTCTATTGCGTGAAGCGACTAGGAGTATCGCTACTCCCCTTGATGGGACACTAGTCCCTATAGTCCCTCACAGGTAGCCCCGCAGTATTTTTGTCAGGTTGCCCTGACAATTCCCGGGTACCCATTTACAGTGTGTTGCCCAAGAACACAACACAATGACCCCAACCAGGGCTCGAACCCGGACCGCTCGATCCAGAGTCCAACGCGCTAACCTTAGGTAACCGCGCCTCCCACATTGCCAAATAAACATAAACATTTGAACATGTTTTTTTACCTGCGACTGATAGCCATGTGAGCTGTGTTGGTAACGCTTCAGTTACAGTTCTAGAATACATACACAAAGCCAAAGCTACTGCCGCAGGTAGAGACGGCGAGAACTGGAGCCGAATGCCCCGGATGTAGGGAGTTCCTTCCGGTCTCAGAAACAACAATAAAATAATGGAAAAAGTAATCTGTAGGAAAAGAAAAAATGACATCCGAATTAGACAAGCAAAACAATTTGTTGAAAGTAAATAGTAAAAACAGTAGAACCTCCATTAAGGTACGTGTCCCCTTAATAGAAGTGTACCTTTAATAAAGGTTAATAGATACAAAGATTATATGAGCGTTAATTTTGCCACGACAAACGTTTGTGTCCCCTTAAAGGAGGTGTCCCAGAGAAGATGTTCCATTGTAATAATAAACACAACTGATTTGAGGCAAATGAAACGCAAGCGATTGAAGCTTCAAGCGCTAGCCCTGATTCTTTGAATGATTTCTTAAAACGTTAGCTTGGTTAAAACGTCTGTTCTGTCATTTACCGTCATCGTTGATACCTGGGGACTGGGGAAGAAGCTACGTCACGGTTTGTGCATCTAAAGTTTTCAAGTTCTTCGTTCGTCATTCCTCAACCATCCTTGTTCCTGTTTGGTTTATTATCACCTCTTTGGTGTTTTTCTACCTTAGTAAACTGTTATTTTGAGGCTTTCTTCAATTTGAAGGATGACTTAAATATTGTGACATTGTTCCTTCAACTATGTGGAAGCATTCTTCACACTGAACCAACTTACTCACAGTCACCACTGATGTTTTGTTCGTTTGTTTTGTTAAAAAAATGTTCAGTGTTTAGTCAAGAAAGCATGCTGGTGCTAGATTTCCTTTTTTTATGTGATCTGTATCTCTGTATAGGGATAACCTCTAGATCTACCTTTTCAAATATTTTTATCTCTTATTTTTATATTTGAATAAAGTATTATTGATTGATTGATGTTCAGCAATACTTTCAGCCTGGGGGGGGGGGGGGGGGGGGATGAAAAGCGATGCAGAAAATTTTGAAAAGAACCCCTAAAAGGTACCAAAATCTCGTTTTGTGGGTGTAGTTCTAACACATTTTCACCCCGAAAAGGTACCAATTCTAAGACAAAACTAATTATTGTCATATTTTTCCAGCTCAAAACCCCAAAAGGTACCGGGATAACTCTACGGTGGTCATTTAAATTTAAACACCCTAAGCCCTAAACCATGAATTTTAACCCCTAAAAGGTACCGATCACCCCCGTCACTTTTATATGGAAGTACCCCCCCCCCCCCCCGGGACTTTTAGAAAAAACTACCTACCCATAATTCCCAGTACTCTGAAGGAGAACACAGCAGAGCTAATAAAAATGAAATGGATATCGAGATGTTGGAGAAAAACGAGAAACTCTGAAGAACGAGACCAGAAGGAAGCTTGCCTTTCTTCTCTTCCTGAAAAAAAAACATTAAAAAAAAATCAAAATTAACATTGATAACAAATGGGATTAATTAAAACCAGTGAAAACCACTTATTACGTTAACGCTAGTTACCAGGCTCTCTTCCTGTGCCACGGCGTCTCTTTTCAGTCCCAGGCCCAAAACAAGGTAAAGACACAAGTGATATAACAAGCTGGTAGGGATCTGGGATGGCTTGTGTGGTCCTTTGAGAGGAAAAGAGGAAATGTAAGAAATATGACCACTAGACGATGAAAAAAAACCATTGCGGTGGCCGAGATGGTGAATTGTACTCACATCTCTGCTGTCACATACCTTTGTGTGAATCTAGGCGGGTGGAAGTTAGCGTTTCTGACAAAATACAGGCCAGAAAACAGCCACTAAGAATCAAGAAAGGAGCGCTAAAATAAAGACAATGAAAAAAAACGTAAGTTCAGACAATTTGAAAAATAATTAGGTTTTTTATTCAATGTGAAATTGAGCGAGAGCCAAATGACAAATTCTACAGATCATGACTGGTCTGAAAGGAATGAGAAAATATACAGACCACGATGAAACAGAAGAAAACTCGAGCTGATTTTAACTGCTAAGCTAACTGCTACACTTTACATGCACACAGCAGGCCTCTATTAGTAATCATTTCTTAATCATTATAATGAATCCTACTTACATAACTGAGTTTATCTTTGAACAGCCTGTTCCAGGCATTCGGATAGCGAGGGAGCGAACGCTTGGAACAGGCTAATCTTTGAATGAAAGACAACGGCAGTTGAAAGCGTTTGTTTGTTTCAGTCGGGGGAGCAAGTGCCGGTTTTGGCAAATATTATGTGACAGAAGCACTCCAAGAGTTTCCGAATCTTTTTATCCAATCAGAAACTAGCGCGAGCACTCACGAGTACTCCGAAAGAAATCTCGCCAGAAAATACGTCATGTTGCTTAGCAACTTCGGGGACGAGCTCCTCGGGCTCAGTCCCGTCTTGGAGGCGGGATTTCGCCATCAACTAGTACTTGTTCCCCTGACTGGTTTGTTTGCTTGCGTGGCAGCGCGGGAAAATGTGTTACGTATATTCTTATTTGGGACAACAGTTAACCTTTCCATTCCACTGTTTGGCAACACGCAAATTTCAACAAAACTAAATACCTTAAATTAATAGGTGCTGGTACGAAAATCGGCTTCCACGATATCATCAATAAATAAAATGTAACAGCTGATGAGATTCCAAACAGGAGACAGAGTAGAGGTGGACGAAACACAGGAAGCATCTGCCATGAAAAAAAGAAACAACAAATAGTGATATAAATCCTGGGCTAAACGAGGATGAGAGTTGCTGAGAGTTGGCTTTCATGAGAGTTTTCTTCAACTCTCATCGACTATCATCACCTCGGGCCAAACGAAAGAAAACTCTTGACGCCTCTCGAGAAAAATTTGAGCAGGTTCAAATTTGATAAGAGCGCATGAGAGTCGATGAGAGTGCATGAGAGTGTCAGACCAAACGAGAGTGAGAGTTGAACTGTCAGCAACTCTCAGCCTCGCTTGGCCCGGGCTTAAACGAGTCTTAAGGTTATTCCTTAGTATTGCATTGCGCATCCTTACTGCGATGATTTCACACGAAATTAGCGCGCTCACATTAAGAAAATGGCGGCTTTCCCTTTACGGCTGAGCTCGCCAGAGAGATGAATCGTCGTTTTCTCGTAAACGAGTACGGTGACCTATCAATTTTTTCTCTTATTTTGAGTCTAGCAATCACCTTCTTTCTATAAAATAAATATAGACTAATTTCTATTGCAGAAGAATAAATAATCACTGGAAACGTGAACTTAGCTAATAAAAACGTTTCTGGAAGCTGATATTGTAAGGAATTAAGGGGTATATACAAGGTCCTCCTGTTCCTAAACGAATACCGGGACCCCTTTTTTATTTCAAAATTTAAGTTCCCTTAAGATAAACAACCAATAGGCAAAGTTTGAATGAAAATCTATTGTAAGTTCTATTTCGATGGAATGACCTTAAGTGAGTCTCAAGATACAATAAGCTTTTGGGACAAGGATCGCAAAAAAAAAAAAAAAATGGCGGAATAAAAAAGCTTTCCCAGTAGCTGAACCACTGAGCTTTTGGAAGCGTTTTCATTCCACTACAGTTCTTATTATCCTCGATACACTGCTGAACTGCTTTTGAAAAATATCTGGTTGGAGCTTAGTTTAACTAGCTGATAAGTGACGAGAGTTGTTCGCATTCTACTTAACACTCACCATAGAGGAAGCCTTTAACCCAGGCACAAAACCAATCAGAATAGCGATAGCGATCCTCTGTGACCAAGACGCCTGTTCCAAGGTTATTACTTTCGTTAATACCGCTATCAGCACTGATACAGCAATAAGAACAAGCCAAGAGAGGACAATAGACCTGAAAAAAGGAACATCGTCAATTTTGACATGACAACAAAGCAGCTCTATCTGCAGCAGCAAAGATTTCAAGTGGACTATTTGCATTAAACAGCGTCAGTACTGCGTCTTGGGAAGATTAATTTAGTATAACAAACGCAGCAATCGCTTAACAGAACACTACATATACGTAATCTTTCTAAATTCACACCGAAATATGCACCACAAAATTCCAAAAAACTAAAGAAACAAATAACAATTATGTACACAGCGAAGAAATAATTGGCCCTCTTGGGATATTTCATGCTTTCTAAAACAACTCCTTGCAGGCCCAGGTCAATTTTCAAACTGAAGAAGGCGCTTGTTCCCGAGACTATCCGATCCCGACCCCACTGTACACAAGGGCCTCAGTAAACTTACTCTGATAACAAAACGTTCTCAATGGTGAAGACTGGGTAGAATAGCGAGACGACATACACAACAAAACTTTGCAGTACCTGGTAGAAATAAAATACAATAAAAATAAATAAACTGACTTTCTTACTTCAATGTCCACTCGACTGCAAACAACTACACCATGATTTAAATATTTCCCAAAGCCAATTTAGAGGACCCGCACTAAAACCATGCAGCTCAGTACGGCCGATGTGGCTTTCCTCCAGTTAGATATAGTCATTTATTTATTATGTTTACTTAATTAAAGGAGCTATGTCACGATATTTTAAGTCATTATTCTGATGAAACAAAATTACTTTCGAATTGAAGGAAACCTCACAATAATAGTTTACTAAGGCAGAAAAACACCAAAGAAGTAATAAGAAACTGAAAAGAAACAGATAAGACGGATTGCGAACTATGAACTTGGCTAACAAAAAGAACATCGCAAAATTGATATTGGTCTTAAATGTAACTGACAGTGAAATGTACCAACGTCTTATCTTTGACTCTTGGTGTACTATTGGCTTCTTGCTCCGAAGAAAGCTTAAGAGTGCCGGTTTCTCCTTGCTTTTTTTCATGCAAGAATAATACAATACTCGGAGGAAAGCACAGTACTTACCCTGTACACATTCAAGTCTGGTTGGATGATTTCCACTAAAACACTTACACACATAACAAGGACATTGAGTCTCTTCAGAAAGAGACTGTGTGAGAAGTGCATGTAAGAGAGTTTGAGACAAAGGGCTCCCCAGATGAACAGCACGCCAGCTGAAAGTAGCCAAAAAAATACGCTTCAATACAGCAATTTGGGAAACTAAATATTAATTTTCAAATCACCTTCTGTTTGTACACATTGGTAAGGTAGGTAAAGCCGCACTCGGGCCAAACTGGCCCACACTGTTGGAACTTATCCTGGTTTCCATATCATGAAGCTGACTAGGAGGATTGCTACTCCCCCTGGGTGGGATGCTAGTCCAACACAGGTTACTCCCAAGCAATTTTTTAGGTTGCCCTAACAGTTTCGCTGGTATCCATTTATACTCCTGGGTGGAGAGAGGCAATGTGAACGTTAAGTGTCTTGCCCAAGAACACAACACAGTGACCCCGGAGTCCAACGCGCTAACCATTTAGGCGACCGCGTCTGCTACGTTTGTACAAATTACTGGTAATCTATTGCACGTATAGCACTGCAGGCAGCGAAGGACTCACCCAAGACGTCAGCTGGTGAAGGAATTCTATAAGTCATCATAAACCACAAAGGAAGTACAAGGACGTCATATACACCAACTGTTGCAACTCCTGATGCTATGCAAAGTTTTACTCCCTGCAAGTATTAATAACAGAGTTGTAGAACTGCATTTCTCAAACTTTAGCATAGATTTTTACGATTTTATTTCTCTATTTAATCATTAGTTTTAGCTTCGATTGAGAAGATATAACAAACACTTGAGGGAGTGTTTGATCGCATTCCCAAACACCTCAAATTTATACAAAATACTCTGCTGCGCGTCATATTAAATTTTTCAACTCTTTTTTTGGTGTTTGTTTGGAAATATGACGAAACACAGTCTCTCTGGTTTGATATATCACATGAGCACAAAACAACAACAGAATGGACATATCTATGACTTGACGGTGATCACACCCTCGTGTGTTATCAGCTTGTTACAAGATTCTTGCCTCACTGGTGTATGGTGCATGGTTGTACCAATTTATGATAATATTGGTTCTTGTCATTCAGCAGCAATGCTTTGTAAATTTAGTCACCAGTCATGTGAGTACTTCTACCTCGTCCCCAGGTGTCGCTCCTTGGTTGGGCGCAGGGCGGGTGCAGTTGTGGGTTTCGCCTCCTAACTATGAAGCTCCGTGCTCTCTGTTTTCCTGCTATTTACTAGGCGACGAAATGCAATCATGGTGCCTAGGGACGAGGCAGTATTAAGTGACAAATACATGTAAGCAACATGTAAGGATGATTAGGTCAACACAAATTCACCTTCTTTTTTTAAATATGAAACCACTCAGATGCTAGTATTTCAAACTGTCTCGAACATCTTGGTATAAAAAGCATCTTGGAAAGAAATGATGGTGAATTTTAATCTTGGTAGAAACACAGTGACACAGTGACACAAGCTACTCCGAAAAACAATTCCGAGTTCTTTCAACAGGAGTCGAACTTATGACCTTCCTCACACCAGTCGAATGCTTTATCACTGAGCTACAGGGGACTTGTGGGAGCGTAAGCCATAGATTCATATAACTAGGTTATAATGTAAAAACCTTCGCGCATCCTGCGGGAAGCATCTTGTTTCCATATATTCACAATGGATATGACAACTTTGAAAACGTACCTCATTTAATGTCAGGTCCTTGGGTGCCTCGATGATCTTGCTTACAACAAATGTAAAGAGGAACACAAGTATTGCAGGTGATATAAGGACTATGCTTGGAAGCAACACAGAGCCTGTCTGCGCATAGGGGAGGACCATGGATAAACACAGGGGCACCTTGGAGCCATGGACAGCAATACACAGTAACATGGACTGGGAGTGAATTCTGCCTACACTGTGTAATCTAAAATAGAAAACAGCCGATTATCAACAATTATAGTTTACAAGTACATTCTCGACCCCAGAGCCTTCGGTTTCTTGACTGCGTTCTCTCTGTCAGTCATGCGCAAAAGAGAAGGGCTCTGGGGTTGAGAATTAGCTTCTAGTCAATGGTTGTCCTACTTGGCTGAATAACGTTCTATTATTATTCGCGCTCGTGGTCAGCTTTACGTCATTACAGTGGTAGGTCTGTGCACTTCTTTTTACCCATTTACCCCAACCAATGCGTTATGTTTGAGGTCTTCCCTTCATCAAGCCGGTTTTGTTTTTTCACTTTTATAACCTCAGTGTGACAGGTATCCCTTTCACTCCCAGAGTCAAACCTTGAGTCAATAACTGTGGTTGTACCTTTTGAGTCTGTGGATGAAACCCTAGTGTGTGACCATTCACATGAAAGCTATTGAGCAGTACTTTCATGTCGTACTATTGGTTTTTGAAAAGTTTGCAAAATGAAATTTAAGATTTTGTACTCAGTTTTCAACTGGAACCCTCAGGGATCCAGGAGAAGGGGACATCCAAAGCAGTCCTTGAGACGCAGTATGCTGGACGAGCTGGCAAGAGAGAGCATAACCGGGAGGGAGGCAAAGAGAACTGCCGAAAATAGAGTAAGGTGGAGATCCACAGTGGATGCCCTATGCTCCCCAGTGGGAGTAAAGATGGTCAAATGATGTGACGTGTGTGTCAGAGGGATTAATACATTGGTTAACCCATTGACTACTGGACTTTTTCAAAAAAACAGCAATCTAACATCCCAGATGCCTATTTCTGGCCATTATCTCAACAGTTTAATGTCAAACTGTCTAAAACTTAGTTTAAAACACGGCAACTAACATCCCCTTCTACGTAGAAGCAACAAATTCAATATTTTCCTTGGGCATGCGCAGAAATCAAAATTTTTTGGGTTTGAAAAACACACCTGACTTAAGGCTTTTCTTTTCCTTTTCTTTTTTTTTTGCCGTTCTTGCTCTCATTTTTCTCTTATTTTTATTTTGTGGTTTTGTTGGCCTTTCAGTCGCCTTTGTTCACGCTGAAAAAGTTTTCACCTAAACGTTGGGAAAAGGGATTTTTTTGACAAAGAGTGTCAATGGTAGTGAAGGTCGCGTTTTTTTGGTGATTTTGGAGGAAAAAATCCAAGTTGTTTTGTGTGTATCTCTGGTCCAATTTAACGTTTCGTGCTCGTTTAGGCATGCTTTGTTAGACATTTTCCAACTCTATCCGTTGATTATAAAAGACATCCTCTGATGATGACGTCACAAGTGGTACAAGTCTGTGGTCTCTTCTTGGCCGTTTATGGCCGGTTTAGTAGTCAATGTGTTAATACACCCAAAGTTGTACAACGTAGAATATTACTCACCCTGTTGCTCGCAGTTGGCACTTACATGTGCATTCCCCTTCCCCCTCCCTCCCCCCATCTCTTACTATCAACAATTTTGAAAACACGACTGAAACTAGCAAGGTACTAAGGCTAAGTTACTACACGTCCATAGTTTGTACCTTGCAGAGACGTAACAAGCAAAGAGCATGGTTCCCACAAGAAAGTAAACTGGATAGAGATTTTCTGTTGCAAGAACATTTTCACAAAGCACAAACCCTGCAAAGAACAAATTAAGTCACATTTAAACCTGCTAAAATTCATTTTAAAGCTGTAAGTCGCACGTTAGAAAATAATCTGCCGTTTCAGGAAATTCACATCAAACTGTGAGTATGTTTAACCATTGCAGTTCCAAGTAGTAGTTCCTTACTGATTGTCGTATTGATGTTAGTTTAAGGGATTGGTTGGTAGATCAAGACGATATTTCCTAATTATTGTACCATTGCGGTTGCACCTAAGCATGACCACCTGGCACAAAACATCCCCTAAGTGAGTATCAAATGCAACATGATTGGCCAACAAACTGAATGTACGTTAGGCAAACATTGCAAACATTTCGTTTACAGACATGCTTTGAAATGAGTTTAAATTGTTTGAACGCTATTAAAGAGATTTATCTTTAATGAAAACTTTAGTATCAACTGAATCAACTCACTTTGAGGTTATATAAATTTCTAAAAAAACTGTTGTGTTGCACGGCGGGAAAGTAAAACACTTGATAAAGGTAAACTAGAATTAACCGCCGTAGCAAGTTTGAAAAGCTCAGGAAAAATATAGCTTGCTTGAAATGTGATTCTTACCCAAAGCCTTTAATCATTGTTGAACTCACTATTCACTATTCTATAAAACATACAGTGAGCCTCACCTAATGACTGAGCAACCAGAAGAGGATTTAACCATTCCCTGTCCGCACCAGAAGCTACAAACACGCACAGCACTGAAAGACAAATGACTAATCCAAGAAGCAAGTTAACTCCCCACAGGGGGAGAGAGAAAAAACGAAATTGATACCTTTTCTAGTTGTCAAGGATTTGATAACAAAGATTAGTAGAAACTTGTCGTGGTCTATTGCAAATCCGCAAATCTGATTGGTTCTCTTATCGTTGAATATTCGCTGATAGTCACCATGATCGCGCATGCGTAGCCTTTGAAGGGGAAAATTGTTCTTATTTTTGGTTTAAAAATACCTAAAATTGTAGGTTTTTGACAGCTATACTTTATGATGTCTACAAAAACAATATTACACTACTCACGCCCTCGTTTGCTATGAGCAAACAGTCAACTCAGCTGCGCCCCATTGCCTGCTCGCTCATAGAAAACTCGAGCTCGTAGTCTTCATGTAATTGT
Organism: Desmophyllum pertusum; assembly: GCA_029204205.1. Taxonomy (NCBI): domain Eukaryota; kingdom Metazoa; phylum Cnidaria; class Anthozoa; order Scleractinia; family Caryophylliidae; genus Desmophyllum; species Desmophyllum pertusum. The sequence continues at coordinate 407,971 of MU825401.1, forward strand.
TAATTACTTTCTTGTAGTAGTGGTCTACAAACTCTTTTATTAATTGATGCTGTTTACTTGTATTGCTGGACACTAGTTGTTTTCCAGGCAAGCACCATGATTGCTTTTGCGCCTTTATATTATGTTTTTCCTATGATTGGCGGTAGTTTGTCTTGGTTGGTTTTAACATTTTGTATGTTGTATCTATCCTCGCGTCTTCTTCCATAAGTGCTTAGGCAAATCAATGAATTAACAAGATCTGAGTAAATGGCTGGTAAAGTTCTGATAAAGTGGCTGAAGCAGTTTGATCTCTACTCAATTTGTCACCAGTTTTTGAAGAACATACATGTGTGTACAATCAATGAAGAAGTGTTCTCAAGTGTACTCATACATGTGTGTAGTTTAACCAGGTGCTGGTATTAAAAACCCTAAATCATAGTTAACTTACTTGTACTATACTCCTTTAGTTTTCAGTAAGAACTACATGTAGCTACTCTGATCAACAAGCCACAGGGTCAGTATTAAGTTATCAAGGATACACAAGTGACCATGGCAATGTACACAAACCAAGCAATGACAGGATACCAAGTGCTGCATACAGTATATACTGGTACATCTGCAATATAACATGTATATAATTTCAATTTAATCAAACTGTGTAATTTAGAAACAAGACAACATGAGTTGACTTATTTTTTCATACCAGAATACGTAACTATTTGAATTCTACACAGGTATAAATGTGCCCCCTCCCAATTCTGAAGAAATTATGTAAATGTTATCATACTCCAGAAATGTTTTACATATCATTTGCCAAATAACATTAGAAGGTACATGTATATGAAAGCCCTAATATACCATAAAATTTAAGGGGTGACTTTTATTAACATGTACAATGCAATGTACCTTCCATTTTTCTCGTCCACTTGTGATCCCAATTAAAACGCCGCAAATGACATTTGCTATCACAAGTGGTAGCATATGAACACCCACAGTACCAGATGACATCAATATTATACACAACAGCATCTGTAGAATTAATGGAGGTGTATAAAGCAAGAACTGAAAGTTATTCAAATCAGGTATATTATAGGAATCATCCTTCTCAAGTTAAAACAAAGTAAATCGTAACCGTGTCGGCAGTTTGGATACCCGGTCTTAATGGAGATATATCAAACACTCGAGACTGTATTTCACCAGCTATCCAAACACCTCAAATTTCGTCAAAAGTACTCCACTGCGCATTAACGTTGTATTTTCAACTCTCTTCTCGGTGTTTGGATATCCTCATGAAACACTGTCTCTTGTGTTTGATATATTACATCCTATCTGACAGAGTCATTTAATTTTAGTGTCACATTATTTTCCAAAATTAAGTCTTCAGTATTACAGTGGAACCACATGTTATTGCGGCCAGCTTGTTTATTGGCCACTTTAACTTACTTGTAGTCCACATTTTGACTTTTTAACCACAAAAACCCGCACCAGTTACGATCCTTGGGCCCTTTATACAGACAGGTTTGATAGAAAAGTTGGTGGCCATATAATACTGGCTTCAACTGTATTGAAAAGTTGTACGTAATATTATTAAGAAGTCTTCCACATTGCTCCCAAAATATATATTTTCATTGATAAATGAAAAAGACAGCACAATCATCAGGTTGCTTGCCTGATGAGGACTTGCCCTTACAGCCCTTTGTGTTTGAACAAATTAAATGTAATAACTTAATTTGTAAACTAGACTTACCAGACTCCCTAGTCCAGATCCTAATTTCACTTTGGCTACAGTATCTTTGGAAAATTCTGATTAAAATAAAATACTATAATAATTATTATTATAATAAATTATAAGGAGAGCAAAAAATGGCATGCCACTACAGTCGAACCCCTATTAAGTGGCCACCTGTTAAGTGGCCAACCCCTATTAAGTAGCCAGCTATCAAAGTCCCAATATCAGTATAATACTGTAAATAAAACCCCGATTAAGCGGCCAACCCCTATTAAGCAGCCAGATACCAAAGTCCCAATATCAGTATAATACTGTAAATAAAACCCCTATTAAGCGGCCACCTATTAAGTGGCCAACCCCTATTAAGTAGCCAGATACCAAAGTCCCAATATCAGTAAAATACTGTAAATAAAACCCCTAGTAAGCAGCCACCCTATTAAGCAGCCACTTGCCATTTCCCCGAGGGAGGCCGCTTAATAGGAGTTCTACTGTAGTAAAAAAAAAATGACACCAACCTAAAAATTCCATCTCTTCGTTGATGTCCAGACATGTACAAAGAAACACAGGAAGAAGACCACTTAACAGTAATTTAACCTGTTAATGAAATACAGTAACAATAAGCCTCAAGAGTAGTCAGCAGTAGAGATGAATCTATTAACTGTCTTCTCTTGCTTTGCATTATGTTCAAGTACTGTACATGTAGTGTGGGGACAGAGGGAACCCGTGAGTAAAGAGGGGGGAAGACTAACGGAAGGCGGGAAAAAAGCAGGTGGGAAGCAGGATACCCAAGGTGGAGGGAACCAGGAGAAATAGGAAACATTTTGCAACATTGTATAATATTTTGCAATAAAAAAACCCACAAAGAGCTAGGAACCAATAAGGGTGGGAACCGGGAGACACATTTTGCAACATTGCATGATATTTTGCAATAGGAAAAGCACAATGAGGCAAGGAGCCACTAAGGACATGGTGAGAACCGGGAGTAAAATGTACAGGAAGTTCTGATCACCCCTGACCCTCCCCATGTACAGTAGGAAGGCAAGAAAGGACCAGATCATCTCAGGAAACATGCGTCAAGTGATTTTAAAAACAGTTTCTCCCAAGGATAAGTAAAGGAAACAGGAATAAGTAAGGAGAATCTTGATAGGGATCTTGTATTTTCTTGGGGCTTAGAAAAACGAAAGTCTTATTTAAATACTACGTAGTATAATGTGTTATTAAGTATTTGATGAAGACACAAGTAAGAGTGATAGAAAACAAGACTTGCATTGCAATACTTGTTGGATTATAATAATTTATTATAATAATGTTAATCAGTATTAGAGGAAAACTTACCCAAGTCATAAGATGCAAGAGCTCCAGAAAATTAATCACAATAAACATGGTGCCTGGGACAGTAACTAGGTTTACCAGCAACAGTGTCTTTTCAAGACTGCTTAGAATAAAACCTAAAAAACAGTCATATCCACATTATTATTACTGGTATGTACAATAGAATGCCATACATATCAGCTGGTAGAGCTGGGGTGTTACCAAGGGGGATGGGAGGGGGGCTTGACCATAATAATAATAATTATTATTATAAAGGAGCTAATAGGTGCCACAATCTCATTTCTTGGGTGTGGCTCAAATTCACCACCAAGAAGTAATAATATTTTTTAGCTCTGTCAATATTTTTTCTGGATTAATAACCTAAATAGTACTGGGATAACTCTAACGGTGATCATTTTAAATTTAAACACCCTAAGAGGTACTAAAGTCACAGATTTTAACACCTAAAGCGTACATAACAATCACAATGTCACTTTTATATGGGAGTCCCTGGGGGTGTTAGATAAATGATTATTCCCATTGCAATAACAACTGTAGACATTTTCCTCAAAGTATAGTATACAATCATGATTGTACCTTGCAAAGTAAGGCCAAAGGCCTTCATAGAGAGGTTTAAAATTTTGTCCGACGAAGACCTCAGGCAGAATCAAATCTCGTCTGGAGTTTACGGTTATATTTATTTATTTCTTTGTGATGAAGGAAACAGGAACGGTTACTCAAGATTGAATCTACTCAAGATTGAATATTCGCGGCTTATTCACGGCATCAAAGAAAGGAAGTACTGTTTTCAAATGTTTCCTTTACAAGAAAAGGAAAGGTTCTTTGCATGAAACAATTGTGCAAATCTGTAGTAGGAAATTCAGGAAATATTCTAAGCGGTGTCACACAACTCGTCCAGCTGAAAGTCAGCCTTTCATCGAAAACAAGACCGTCAACAGGAAAGGGCAGATGTCGAGAGACTAGTGAACTCCAGTCGATCTCTAAGGCTAAGGTTATCACCCTTACACCTCAACAATTTAAATTAAATGTTCGCTAGGACCCATGCGAGTCACGTATTACTAGTTATACTACTTACGATCAGGAGGTCTCTCCTCCCCAGCTCTATGAACTACGTTGTGATACATAAAAGAAGATCTACTCGGTGGATAGAAAACTTGAAGAATAAGGAATCTGAAATGTAAAGAAAAATAATATGCCTGGGTCATTGACTGACGTGTCTTTTCTTTTCTTTTAACATATTCTTTTTGGTTAATACTTTGTTGTTGTTTGTCTGTCTGTATCAGATTAATTTATTCTTATGTTGTACTCTTTTTTCCACAGTCAATGGAGAGACAGACTCGGCATTGTGATGGTAAAGTGTCTTTGTGTGTTTAATTCTTTCCCTGCTCAAAAGACATTTGACCGCAAGAAATTCCAAACTGATGACAGAGACATATACCTTATTCTCACTTATTTTCACGAAAAACAGACACAAATTCATCAAAACAATGAAAACCTGCTTATGAAAACCTGCTCATACGGAGTCATTGTGTCAATGATTTGCGATATTCAATCCATGGCCGAGTTTGTGGCCGTAATGCGGGGTAAAATTTTAAAACAAATAGACGCACAGGGATCGCAAAATCTGGCCGTTGTCCCATTACAAGGTGGCCATATTAAAGGGGTTTTTATACAAGAGATTAAGTGCGATTTTGCCAGGCCAAAAGAGGTGGCTGTAATAACGGGGTGGCCGCATTAATGGGGTGGCCATAAGGCGGGGTTCCACTGTATAATATATAGTGTATTTGATTGGATGTTAATTGCATACGGAAACTCAAAACTGAGCAAGAGACATAATACATTGATCTCTGTAGAGCTGCATAATCAGTATGGAATTGAAGTCTCTCGAGAAGGGGAAGAGCTAAGAATGCGAAGAGTGACCTTTGATGACTTGGGCTATTAATAGTCTTCCTCAAGAACACATTGACCCTGGCCATATTCAAACCCAGGTCTCTCAATCTGGAAAAATGCTACAGTACCAGTCGTTCCAACATTATAACACTAAATATGGTGTCCCATGAATCACTTCTACCTACCCTAATATAATACAGAAGAATGGTGCCACAGACCAGCTGAACACATTTCCTGACACTGCCGTCAATGTCAACTGACCAACTATTGGATAGCTAATATATAAAACATACTCCATATTCTGTACAAAAAACAAAAAAATTATCATTATAATATTAGAACTCATATCAGTCTTCTTTATAATAACTACCGGTAGTCATGTAGCGCATAGCAGAGAACATGACATGTGAACTGTACTAACTGACACACTGTTATTTTGAGAAGAGGTGTTTGCTTATTGGAAGTTGCCATACAATTACCGTAAGCTTATTTAATTTCAGGCCTCAAGAAGGGGGGGGCTTATTAGAGAGGGGGGCTTAATAGAGAGGGGGGGGGGGGGCTTATTTCAAATCATAAATTTTCAAGAAAATTCACATTAATTTTTCAAACTTTACTATTATACCACTAACTAAAACAGAACAAGAAATGGGTTATGTATAACCGTCTTACAAAGGAAACGTCATTTATACCCTAACTCGACGATAGTTCTGGAAATTAAAGACCACGTTTCAATACAAAGTGACTGAAACGACCGAAAATATTGCTGAAAAGTCATTTACATCAGCCTGACGGAAGGAGGGGGGGCTTATTACAAAAGTGACTTCCAAAGGGGGGGCTTATTAGATAGGGGGGGGGGGGCTTAATAGAGAGGGTGGGGGGGTAAATAGAGCTTTTACGGTACTTACAAGTACCAAGGACTGAATGAAGTTTCTGTTCATTACTGGGGTTTTTTCTCAAAAATTTAATGTTCTTACTACCAGTCCACAGGCTACTAATGCACATTGATACTTACAGCAAGGAGTCCAAAAGTGTGACCACTTGTGATTAATTCACATTCTTTTGTGCGTGCAGACTATCCAATCAGAAGCCAAAGATAGCTATCCTTCTGATTGGATAGTATGCAGCACAAAAGGGTGTGAATTAATTAAATGTGGTCACACTTCTGGGTTCCTTGCTGTAATAGCCCTGAAACTGCTTTATTAGTCACCTCTGGCAGTACCAGGCTAGCAGACTGGGAGATGTCAAATCCTGTTTGTATATGACTGTATATGAAGCCAATCACAATAGACCTATTTAGCTTGGTTCATTTGTTTGTCACACCATTACAGTCAAAATACTCAGCATGTTCCACTTATTACCGGAGAATAACTTTCATTAATCGCGAAACGGATTGCATTATTCCTTTCAAACTTCCAAATTTAAATCAAATAATGCAATCGAATGTTGATTTCATTAATGGCAAAATATCTCTTTCCATCCCCATGAGAGAGGTGATAGTAAATCTGGAAAAGAAAGTGGACATTTGAATGATTTGTTATTTAAAAAGGACAGAGATTAATGCTCCACGACTGCGACGGCTTTTCAACCAGCAGACCGTTGACTGAAATGTGCATAGGAAATAGGAGACGTCTGCACGCAGGGTAGCCATTCTTGGTTCTTTCCTTTGTATTAAAGAATTAGTCATCTCTTTTCTACCTGTAGTTATTTCATTGCTATTGTCGAAAAGCCGCGAAAACAAAGTGGAAAGGTCAGAAACTTGCCATAAAGTGATGTATTATAAAAAAAAACCTGAGACCTCAAATTGCGACAGCAGACATTCTTTTGTGCACAAGGTTTGGTAGAACTTGTTCGGTAGTTAGCATGCAAATTTCAGTCAACACTTGCAGTTGTGGAAGCAAATCTCTGTCTTTTTTATAAAACCGCTCAAATTTCCGCTTTGTTCTCCTGATTTACTATCAACTCTCTCACGGTTATGGAAATAACTTTTTGTCCATTAATGAAATCAACATTCGATATTTGAATGGACGCTACGGTTGAATGATTGCATTATTCAATTTAAATTTGGAAGTTTGAAACGAATAATGCAATCCGTTCATGATTAATGAAAGTTATTCTCCAATAATAAGCGGAACGCGCTGAGTATTTTGACTGTAAATTTGAGACCACGTTGTCTAGAGAGATTGATTCCTTTATCTATATACATGTACATGTACATGTACGTGTATCTACAAACTATTCATTCATACGCATACACATGAATACAGCAATATTCACTTGGTCTGAAATTGGGCAACAAACAAACAAACAAACCAAGCTATTAATAGGTCTCAATATTGAGATAAGTGGAACCTCTACTTTGGGTCCCGAATGCTATTTCAACCTCCATTAAGGGGACAACTAATCTGCTAATGAGTATAATATTATTGATCAATCTCAAGTGTGTCTCAACAGTCTATTATTGTTCAAGAAGAATGTAGTTACATAGTAATATTGCAAATCCCAATTTAAACAGTCCAAGGTTGCTGTTGCAAGCTAAAATCATGCATTTGATTGCCGCTTAATTAAATGGCTGAATTCCAGGTCAAGAAAACAGGCATTTTAAAATTTTGTTTAGGTGGTTAATTATTAACAACACCCCGCCCAACCTCCATTCAGGGGACACTGCCATTAAGGGGACACTTCTCCTTGTCCCGAGGGTGTCCCCTTAATGGAGGTTCCACTGTATCATGAAAAATGATATTAATATTAAGTATATTTATTAAATAAAAAATACTAAATGTTATAAATGCATATTAACAATAAGAAATTTAGTCCTACCATTATAAATTCTGGCTCCTCGTGTTGTAGTTGTTTGAACTGAAGAAGACCAACTCCACCTTTATGAGGATTGATTAGAAACTAACTGATATTACATGTACATTTGCAGCTTTCATAGTGATCAAAGACTGGATAAAAATACCTTATTGTAATAAGACAAGAGGAGAGTGTAATTCTAGAAGCTGACCACCAAAAAGCCATCACCTGATAATAACACACACAAAGATACCCACTAAAATATGCCCCGAAAATACGCTCTGAAAAATTTATGCACTCAATTAAATCGGCTTTAGACATGGGCTAGTTTTATCAACACTTTGAATTGCCGTTATTCAGTTAAACAGAAGAACTGAATAACAGTGTTGCCATGGTAAAACTAGCCTGTTTCTAAGGCAAATTACTACTAACAGAGTATGACAAGTTCTCAAGTAACATAAAATACAATAACAGTACTGTATAGGCATTAGTAAAAATCAAACTCAGTGAACTTCTTACCTGACAGCACAATAAATACATTGTAAATAAATATCAATCCAAGGTTAAATACTGATTTCCTAAAGTTGACAAAAGGAAATTACCAACAAACAATATTATTATTATTGTTTAGTTACTGAGTCCTTGTGATTTTAAAGTTTATGTTTTACTTTATGTTTTACAAGCTGACGTCCGATCTCACCCCTGAGTTGAATTGTAAAGCGCATTTGGATATACTATGCCCCGTGGTAAAATTATGCCAACCCCTGGGATTAAAAATTTGAGTAATTGTCCCACTAATGCCGGGGGGAAGGGCATTAATTGACTGATGCTTTTAAAAGACATTCAATTGATGTATTGTTTCATTAAACTTACCATAGAAATGGAATAAGGCAATACATTGCCGACAACTGGAAAATAAGTACTGATAAAACATAAGAAACCAGAGAACTGCAAATAAAAAAAGACCAGAATTAGCTTGAATTTATTTACTTGTAATCCAAATGCACTTGTGAAGATAATAATTAACTGCAGTTGGGTAAACATTATTATTGTGAATTACTTTATTTATAATTTATGTTGTTGTTGTTGGCTCTCCACAGTTAACCCAGGCGTAGTCAATCGATAGACCGATAATAGATAACAATCGATATCAATTGCCGATAGCAGAGAGGTCATGGGTTCAAATCCCGTTCAAGCCTGAATTTTTTCAGGCTTTCTTTTCGCAACTGCTTAACTTATAAGTTGCATACATAATTGTGATGGTCTTTCATATATTATATATTTCACCCACAGTTCAAATACATGAATGCGATGAACATTCCATTCCACCTGGACTCAATAAATGGATAATAAAATGTTTAACGAGGAACGCATGTCTTGTATTGTTTATTAAACAAGAGCAACATCAATAATTATTGTTATTGATTTTTGCCAATCAATAACAATCAATAATACTTTTTTCTGTGAGTTTGTGTACTGTGTTGTTTGCCAATATCAATATTGATAGCAATCAGAGATTGATTTAAATCGATTGTATCGTATGTATGTTTCTATGGATTAATTACGCCTGGAGTTAACCCTTGCTTGTCTTTATTTGAATTATTTATTCAAAGCAGATGTACTGTAATATATAGGACCTGTCCAGTACTTTAGCATCCGATGGTTAATTGAATTTGAGTAAGCATTAAAAAGTCATATAATAAACTCTTACTTCTAGGTTAGGTTTACATGTACAAGAAAGTTTCAGTTCTTCCGTGAAGATATAATTTATATGATTATATCAATCAAAAAAACTACATGTAATTTGCCAATAATTGGCTATTATTGCTACAGTCAACTATCCCTAAGTGGACACCACTGTAAGGCAGACACCTCACTAAGACGGAAATGAATGGCTGTTCCTGGCCGAATCTCACTTGTTTGTCTGTAACTAAACTTTCTTTAAGGCGGACACCTCTCTAAGATGGACACATCTCTAAGGTGGACAGTGGACACTTTTAAGCAAAATTCTGGTGAAAAATACCTCTCAAGACGGACAATAAAAGTGCATTTTTTGCACAATCAATAGATTATAGGCCGGATATTAATTCAAATTAACCTACTGGTGGACTTACCGTTCACTTTACATCATTGAATCAAACTGTAAAATAGTTTTACTGATCATTTTTGAAAGGATTGTAAATATGCAATATTATTGTAACTTGGCTTTATAAAGATCTTGTTCCAGTTCTGATGTCACAGGTTTCTAGAGTATCAGGTTACATTTAACTCTATAAGGCGGACACCTCTCTTAGGCAGATGGCTAGAGCTGGTCCCGAGGGTGTCCGCTTTAGAGAGAGTTGACTGTAATGCTTTATTGATTTAGTTTAATATTCATTTAGTTGCTTTTGGCTTGATGTTTTGACATCTTTCTGTTGATTTTCTAAATTCCTCAGCCAATCAAAGATACACATATTATACACTAGGTAAAAACTGGCACATACAAATAATAATTATTGTTATTATATACATTTTGCTCACTATCTCTATTCTCATTGGCTGAGAGCATACAGCTAATTCACGCTGGTATCGAATTGACGAGTCATAACTACAGACACTACATGTAGAATTTATGCATGTAATTACGCGTCATACCTGCAGACACTAGGATTTATGCGTGTAATTATGCGTCAAACCTAGAGACAATGCATCTCGATTGACGTCACGCATGTGTAGCACGCATCGCTTCATTCGTGGCAACGAAAAATAAATTAAAATACTCCACAATCCACGAAGGAAAAAGCGACAAAACGCTGCAAAGTTACACCCAAAATGATGATTTAGCTTTTCAAATATATAATAAAACAATTTTTGGATTCAGTTTTCGCATGATAGCGAAATTATCAAGGCCTCGGTTTGTGTTATCCGCCTCAGCCGATAACACAAACCTCGGCCTTGATAATTATCGCTATCATGCTCAACCTCATCCAATAATAAATTGTTATTGTTTATTATCAGCTTCTCCAGCTACAATGTACATGATTGTACTAATGATCACTAATGTGTACCTTCCATACTAAAATTGATTTTTGATTGGCGAAGTCAATGTAAAAACCAATATAACCATAACTGTGTCAAAAACCAACAAAAACATTTCTTGAGTGGCAATAATTGGCTCTCCCTTCTGTTAATAGATCACCTATTCTGTTTGTAATAACATTAACGTACTGTAAGGTATGATAGGACTAAACAAGGTGTCTACAGCTGTTCAATGGCACTGATCTATTATAAAGAAATCCAGATGCACTTCTAAGAGACGGTATCACCCTACCTTCGCTTAGTTCTTGAGGTGTTGTCTACAAGATACATTATCAAAATGCAGAAAACTGCTGATCCAAATAACCTGTGAATAATACAAAAAATATAACTTATTTTCCCTTGAAATGTCTAGTACCATTATCAGTGGCGGATCCAGTGGGTGGGTTGAGGGGATCCGGACCCCCCTATCAGACCTGAGGAGTTTTTTGCTTTCTCCATTATCCATAGCAAAACCATCTCCAGGATGCACCAAAATGCACTTTTCAGAGCTGAAATCATTTTTTTTCTCTGGGGGAGGTCCCCAATTAGAAAGGAGCACACCCCCTCCATCCACTCCTCCCCTCGAAATTGCCTACCCTGAACATGGCTATGCCTTTTAGTAATAACTACTGCCACCTACTTCCAAAAGTTCTCCTTCTACCTCGCATTTTCAGGAAAACCCTGGGACCCCCATCCCCCTAAAAATATTTCTGGATCCACTCCTGCATTATTGTAATAAAATATCAATATTTTTAAAAACAGTAATTATCAGACTCTATCCACCCAAGATAGACTGTTGAAAGTGATTGAGAATTTGCTTTGGTTTTGAATTTTCTGATCTTTACAACATGCAATCTGTTCTAACCAATCATAATAACATGCTATATAATATATTATAGCAGGGGTTTCATTAAGGGCCGGGCACAGGGAAAATTGAACAGCTGTAAACATAATTTTGCCTGCCTGCTGTGAGCATCTCAAGGAAACATTTTCTTATAAAGAAGTTAAATCCAAACAATTTTACCTGCCTGTGAAAACCAATTGCCTTCACGCTCAAAACCTAAGTAATGAAACCCGTTATAGCCTTACTGACTATGTTAACAATGTAGCTTGATGCAAACACTCAAGTGAGTTTGGCAGCTGCCAACTTAATTGCAGTGACTGGAAACCTAAAGATTTTTAGTCCTAATATATAGACCTGGATATCTCATGTAAATCCTGGAGATTCCCAAAAAGTAAACATTGAAGCCTTCAGGGTCCATACATGTACATAGAGGGTCTCCTATACTTTTTACATGACGTGTGATCAGTGGGCAGGGGCAATTTATTTTATTGCGATACATCACTGCATCTTTTATACTGCATGTTCATGATTTGTGATTCGTTATATTTTGTACATGTATACAGGATGGGGAACTTGTTAAGTCTGGCGTTCTCCCAAAATCACTCTGCAGATCTTTTATTGGCATCGGCTTTCAAAACATGCAGAAAAAGTTTTTTAGTGTGTGTACAGTCAACTCTCGCCTTACAGACACCCGCTATTACGGACAAAATCTAGCCCTCCACCTGGTGAAAGCTACAGAGGTTTGACTGAAAATGACTCCCGCTATTGCGGACTCTTGCTATTACGGACTCCAAACTACATCCCAAGGGTGTCTGCTATAAGGAGAGTTGACTGTATAGAGTATACAGTGGAACCCCGATTTAACTAAGTGCCAGGGGACTGGGAAATTGGTTCATTAAATCGAGGGATTCGTTAAATTGAGAACGCCGATATAACAAATTTGTTGAAAACTGACCAAAACCTTCATTAAATCGGGGTATAGTTAGTAGTTAATTTGCCGTAATGTTAGACGGTTTAACACCATCAATAGTGCTGCATATGGCCGATTAGATGGCCATGACAGTACTGTTTTTAGTAACATGTATGACTGCTGATGATTATTCGATTATTCATCTTCTGTGGCATGATGACAATTATTTGTTAAATCGGGGTAGATTTTACATTCGGGCTTCTAGATTGTGTTCGTTATTATCGGGTATTTCGTTAAATTGGATTTTGTTAAATCAGGGTTCTTTTCCATACATTTTATTGTAATTCTGGCCGGGCTGAATACATTTGTGTGTTAAATCGGGGACTTCGTTAAATCGGGGACTTCATTAAATCGGGGTTCCACTGCAGTAGACTATACATGCATATGATTACAGGATATCATCAGTAAAAAAAGCCACTAAAACAATACATACAGTTCCCCTCCAATGTAGAACAAAGGCACAGCACAGGGAGCAAAAACACATGCAAACTTTTTGTTGTGTTGGCAAGGTCCTGGGATGAAGGTGGAATCTTTTGCATCATGTACGTCACGTAATTGAAACTGAAAACAACAAACATACAGCAATTGGTGGTTTTCATCAACATTACAACAACTGTTTGCTTGCATTCATGAACAACATCAGAAAATTAACAGGTAAAAGAACTGGCAGAAAGAAACGTTTTGTCCAAAATTAATTAAAGCTTTGTAGCGCTTTTCATAACCTAGTTATTGCCAAACTAATTTTCAGAAAATTACAGTATTTAGTATGCCGCTGCCATGTTTGTGTCCTGTGTACAGTTTAAAAAAAAGTTCATCCAGGACATCACAAATTTCAAATAGTAATAAATTCACATTCGCGTAACAGCCACTCTATGCCTTATGACGGATAAAATATGGGTGAAAAATTTTGATAAGACGTAGAGTGAGCCGAAGAATAAGGAATTAGCGTCGCTGAAGGGGAGGTGGGTGGGGAAACTTGTAGAAACCGTTTATTCGAGTAGACTTGTGAGAAATGAGCGATTTACATGCGAGGGGCATATAAAAGGTCCTGAGAATCTCCCTGGGGACTTCTACAGCCAATCGGGTGCTATATGCGTGAGCACGTGGTTATCTGATCGCGTGAAAAGTCATGACGTGGCTTTTTCACGAATGAGAATAAAAACTTTGCATAGATATTAATTATTTCCATGTCTAGAAGATATAAAAAGAATAGCTTTGTAGGATTAATGGTTTAGATTTTAGAATTTTGATGACGTCAGATGAAAACAAAGAATAAATTATTGATAGAGAAAGAGGAGAAATTGACTACATCCTATAAACTTAAATTTAAAATGAAAGGTGAACATGACTACCAACTTTAACAGTGTCAAGGTTCACAATTCATCTATTTTATAAATTGTAAACTAGCAAGTCTGAAAGTTAATGCTTTCGAAAAGATCTTTTCCAAAGAGCATGTTCACTAGAGCCTGGTTCCCACTTGTGTAATAAGCACAAGCATAAGCTGCGAAAGCATAAGCACAAGAAAACTGAAGTGCGGAATGAGGTGAACTAAGCTCAAGTACAAGGCAGCAGAAGAAAAAGGAACTTTTTTATTTTTCTTGTACTTGCGCTTATGCTTAATTTCTTTGTTTCACCAGTGGGAGCCAGTGTACAACAAGCACAAATATCTATTTATTTATAAGCACAAGAAAGTCTGATATCTTTTTTTATATATATTTGATGTTATTGTTATTATAATTTATTTTAGGAAATACTTTAAAAATTATTGTTGTTGTCATTATTGTTGTTGGAAAATGTAGTCGCCAAAAAAAAATTTCACTAGCCATGGCGACCAAAATGGTTGCAGCTTGGAGCCCTGGGGCTAGCCCGGCTTCCGAGACCTTGCCTTTCCTTTGTAAAAATGTTGATGTGTTCATATGAGAAGGCGGGCCAGCCTGGCTCAGAGACCTCGGTTACTGGGCTGAACAATTTCCCACATACAACACTCCAGCCCGGTTACTGGGATGAAAACAAAATTGAAAACATTAAAATTTTACGCCTGGATGATTGCATCACAACCTTTCATCTCTGTAACCAAGCTGAAATTTCAGACAACAACATTTGTCCCGCTAACCGGGCCAGCCAGGTTACTGGGCTAATATGAAGTGGCCCTTAATTGACTTAATGTTTTGTAGACTGTCAGTATATAATTTCTTGCTTACAGTGAAAACTGTACAGTTGGATTTTCAAAATTAAGCTTATGTACAATATATATATAAGCTTAAGCTTATGTTAAACAAGTTTACATATAAAATCCGGCAAAAAAGAATGCGGATTTTGATTGAAACTTCACCTTATACCACAGCTGAGAAATCTTCATGCTTAATGTTATACTCTAACTTCATTTGCATGAGCTCACCGTGTCCTTCAGCTGTTTGCTGTTGTGTGCAGACTTCAGTGTCTTGATGTACAACGCGAATTTGTCGAAGCTCTGTTCCATCCATCCTTTTCAATGCCTGTCAGATAGTGTACTCATGCTGTAATGTAAAATTCATCCCTCTTGCATATTTAAGCAGAGAAATTAAGCTATAAATGTTGCTTTCAGAAGCACAGTGACCTGTCATTGATCCGCCATATTGAAAATAGCTAGAGTACTGGGTACAACAATTGGCACCAGTTTCCTCTCGTTTACTTGTCTATAAATCGCTACATGGCAAAGCACCTAATTACATAAGTGACATGTTCACACTTCGTGTCAACAATTACAATCTTAGAGGCAACCTTAAACTTGTATTACCTAACTCAAAGTCTGCATATCTACAGCATTCTTTCTCGTTCATTGCCGCCAAGTTATGGAACAATCTTCCTAACACTATTAGACAATCCGAAAATCTTTCATCCCTTAAAAATCAACTGCAAAAGATAACCATCTCGCTTACTACTGATTGTAATTGCCATATTTGTAATTCATAATATTGTACAGTTCTCTATTCATCTTTCTATATTTACTTATTGTCATCTTCTTATACATTACTTATTAATACTTAATTTCATCTATTTTTAATATATATAAATACATAGTTCCTAT
Source organism: Desmophyllum pertusum (assembly GCA_029204205.1). NCBI lineage: Eukaryota > Metazoa > Cnidaria > Anthozoa > Scleractinia > Caryophylliidae > Desmophyllum > Desmophyllum pertusum. Next base: position 423,632 of record MU825401.1, read on the forward strand.
TTTTAATACTTACTTGTAATGCACATTTACATTTAAACGAGCTCCCGTGCTCAATTTTGTGATATGTGGATAAATAAAGCTACTTACTTACTTTTCTTCATATGCGGACCAAGGTAACTTCCGGTAACCTACCGGTAACCTGGCTGGCCCCGATTTAATAGCGGGACGAATTTTGTCGTTATCTGATCATTATAAATATTAGACTACGAGCAGTCCCTAATTTTTCTCAGGGATCGAGTGGGCGAGCAGCGCGCGCGAAGCGCGTGGAAATCACCTCCCGCAAGAAGACGCGACGCGAGGAGGCGAGAAAAATGAGGGACTACCGACATAGCCAGTCTTCTCGCGGGAGGTGATTTCCATGCGCTTCGCGCGCGCTCGCCCACTCGATCCCTGAGAAAAATGAGGGCTGCTCGTAGTCTATATAAATATTTTCCTTACGTTTAACGTTTCATGAATGGAGATTCAGTTCTTTTTTACAACCTTCGAGCTGGAAATTTTACAAGTCGAGGCGCAAGATTTCAATTTGCGTTAGCCTGCGATCCGAGCAGGGTCGAGCAGGCCATGACTATGAGCAGCAAGCCGGCTAATTTTCGCGGCTATCGCCACTCGCGCGTGTTATTTTGTGAGCCTGCTCGCAGGCTAAATTTGTATAGACGCGCGCACTTGTGGCGACTTTCTAAAAGCCCTTTCCAATATTATTTTTCCTGGGTTTTGGTATCTAGACTGTTCACAGTCCCCTATTTTCCCGTGTTGTTGTAGAGGTCTATCGTATAGTCCAGTTCTGGCCCCTCTCTGTCACACAACGCTACGCTCATGTAGGCCCCGGGAGTGGGCCTCCCATATAAAAGTGACGCGGGCGATCGTCGGAATTTTGGAAAAGAACCCCTATAAAAAAGTACCAGAATCTTGTTTTGTGGGCGTGACTCTAATCATTTTCACCGCTACACGGTAAACGCAAAACTACTCTTTGACGTACAGACGGCAAACGCCAGACGGCAAAAGTGGGATTTTTGCCGTTTGCGGGAAAAACAAACGTGATGCTTTAAAAATCTCTCTATTACCAGGAAGGGGGTGGGGGAATTGGAAAAGCAGAGGGGGGGGGGGGGGGGGGGGGGGGGGAGCATAAAGTAAAATCAAAGCAAGGATAGTGGGGGTGGCTCAAAGTAAAATAAGCGTATACCCATGTGGCTCACACATACCCCTGTATACTCCTGTCCACTCATGTATACTCAAGTATACCCCTGTGTTCTCCTGAAAACCATTAGGGTACAATATATGCCCCCATACATCAAGTACCTACCCCAGAGGAGACTCTTGGTGCTGACCAAAAGGATCGTGGCCTCTGGGGACGATAGTGCTCAAGATGAGGGGGTATTTCAAGTACATATTACAGTGCCCAAATTTTTTGTGACTGAACTGCAAATTCAAATTCAATCCGTTGCAATATGATAGTCTATTATTCTCATATATAAATCCCTAGTTCATAGGCCCTCCTAGTGACCTGGAAATAACATGTTTGTTCCAGACACAGATATCCAACAAGTAAACCTATAGTAGGAGCTCTTCTTTCTGTTACAAGATCTTAATCACATGATGAGAAAATGCAGGTTACTTTTATGGTCTTTTCAAAGGTGTGTATGTACTGTGAGGGGGGGGGGGGGGGGGGGGGGGGTATTCATAATTTCTGACTAATCAGAGGGGGGGGGGGGAGGAAATAACTAAATTCACCTTTTTAGTAGGGGGTATTACCTAATATTTTCCTACATGAAACCCATTTTCCATCCCCCCTCCTGATAATTATTGCACAGTCCCTAAGAGGTACCATTCATTTTAACACCCCTAAGCAGTACCAAACCAAAAATTTTAACCCTAAAAGGTATGATGATCACCCCAGTCACTTTAATGTATCTTAGTCCCCTCCAATATGTAGGGCTACTAAGGGTGTGTACGTCAGTAATATTGAAATACAGTCGAACCCCTATTAATTAGATTTTATTGATGTAAATTTAGGTTTCTTATCTTTTTAGGCCTCCTATTATAGTTTTTACTGTTTTACATGTAGGAGAAACTCAAATACAATTTTAAATATTAATTTTGGCCTATTTCAGCAATTGTTGCAGTCCCTTACCATAAAAGCCCTATTAAGCCCCCGGGGGCTTATTTAATTTCAGGCCCCAAGAAGGGGGCTTAATAGAGAGGGGGGGGGGCTTATTACAAAATTTGACTCCCAAGGGGGAGTTATTATTATTAGAGAGGGGGGGGGGGGGGGGCTAAATAGAGCTTTTACAGTATTTTGTTTTTGTCAAGCATTTGCACAAATGCAAGGTCTATTAGGGCCAGAGTTCTGCTCTTAATTTGCACATGTTCAACAGAGAAGAGCCAAAATCTGGTGGAGATATTCCGGATTTTAAAGTGACGGGGAGGTTCAAAGGAGCTCAAAGGAGTTTTGGGGTTTGAAATTCATGATTTTCACATTCTGGGGTTGAGAATAGTCTTATATGGAGAAACATTCCCCCCTGGTGAGATAACTTTTCTTGCGAGAAATCACAATGTTATACCCTCCCATCGGGGGTTGGGAGGGGATTGGTGGCAGGGTGAACCTGGGGGACACTTATTTGGCTATTCTGAAATCTCAAGAGCCTGCATGTGTTTTTGGTCAGTGAAGACCAAATGCCATTGGTGGTGACCAAAGATTGGCCTACCAGAGACAAATTGGGACATACCAGGGGGGGAGGCGGGGGGAAGCCACTTAATATTTAATAATATTTCCCGGGGGGGGGGGGGGTACTCCCTTATGTGGCCTATACAGGGACGTGCCACTGGACAGGGTATGGTTTTTGGCCTCTCTGCCCTGAACAGGGTATATAATTTCAGGCGAGTCTGTCCTAAACAGGGTCTGAACCTGTCCTAAACAGGGTATGGTTGCAGGATTGTCGTCGTAAAAATATGGTTTATACAGTACTTAGAGATCGGAGAGGTTTGTCACGTATCAGTCAAACAGGATTCGCTAAATTGCAACCTAAACACGGTCCTAAAATAGAGGATGTTGTCCTACATAGGGTAGGTATTTTTTTTTTCCCCCTAAACAGGGTCAGGTTTTCAAACCCTCAGCGACACCCCTATACCCAAACATGGGTCAAGTACCCCCCTCGGGTAATATTTATACTTCCCATACAATGAATCTCTTAAATCAAATCCAAACCATGCTCTCACAGCTAAGCAATCATCACAATTAGCCTGCAGATTCATCACCTGCGTGTGTGCGTAGAAGTTGTGTAAAGCCAAAAGAAAAGCTAGAAAAACATGGCAGCTAATGCAAGACGGCAACGAGAACATCGCAAAACAAAAGGTTTAATTAGTAATTTAAACAAAATTGATCGCTTTGCAAGTTGTGAGACCAAGGTTTGTCGGTCCCAGGCCCTGTCTCTCTCCGCCCCCAACCCCGAAATGTATTCCTTCCATGTAATGAAGAGTGCTAAAGAAAATACACGGACAAACACTGATCTGTGAACATATTTATTGTAAAAATCACTCCATGAAATATACAATATATATATACAACAATAGAGTAATTTCATTTAACCCGTGAAACAAAATCTAACTGTTAGCGCTAAATAGTCAAAACTAAACAAAAGAAAACAATGGAATTAGTGTCTAATAGTGTAGTAACTATTTCACAGGTTTAGTGAAATCACTCTATACAATACAATAAATAAATAAATAATTTTTACTGTAATAATTAATATTGTTGCTGATAATCGATGGAAAAACCTTAATTACATTTTAATTAAACTGTTTACATTGACAATTTACAGAAACATTTTTAAGCCTAAACAGTTACCGTGGAACCTCTAATTTGGGGCACCTCCATTAAAGGGGATAGCAAAATTAAAGCTGATTATACAATCTTTATATCTATTTTAAAACCTCTATTAAAGGGACACCTCTATTAAGGGGACACTTCTCCTAGTTGCCCTTAATGGAGGTTCCACTGTATTTAACTAGCACTTGCAAGATTTCTCACCTTAACCCTCCCAATTCAAGCAAGAAATTAGAGCCTCTGCACTAATCAACCATCCCCTTCCCCCTTTGTGATAATTGTGAATTTCTTTATTGTGCGGTTCCAGACAATATCCATACCAATTGAAGGTCATTGGAAATTCCGAGGAGGGGGGGGTCTCAAACATCAACATTTTTAGAAGAAAGTAAGAAGTTAAAGGGGTCGGGAGTTCAAACCCAAAAACCTATATATGGGGTATGGATATTTTCTGGAACATTCCGCCAACAACACATTGAGTGAAAATGTAACTTCAATGTTTTCAACTAGCCAGCTTAACTGGCACTGTTTATTGGAAATAAAATGCTTAGAAAATATTAATTTTGTAGTGTATTAATCCTTTAAGCTGCAATTATGTTAAAAGTTAAACCATTCAAATTATTTGAATGGTTTTATTCCCCGCCCGACATGTAAGCTGCACAGTGTGCTTGTAAATATAAATAAATTATCATTAGTTATTTAGATTACCGTGTAGTTTTTCAGTGGCCAACTTGAAATAGGAATTGTCCATTAAGTTGTCAAAATTGTACAGGAATATAGAATTTGAATAAATAAATATTGCCATGACCCGTCTCTTAGCTTTGTAATATGGGTAATAATTACCCATATTATAACTGACAAAGCTAATGAGACGGGTCATGACAATATTTATTGCAACTGGAGATCGCACACAATCATGCACTTTCAACAATAAACTGAAAAGTGCTTGATCTATTAAATGTGCTGTTATTGGTAATTATATTTTAGGATCGAGAACTGACAGTTGTAACTGCTTTGTAAAAAATGTAAGACAATATCCACAAATTTGTTATGTTTTGGATTGTGGAAGTGAGTATATGAAATATCAATCATTATATGTTTGAACTGTGGGTGAAAGATTTAATACATGAAATGAAAGACCATCACAGTTATAAATTATATGTACATGCAACTTGCATGTAAACAGCTATGCAAATTCAGGAGGGGATAGAAACTCGCCTTACAAAATTAATGGAGTTGGCCGTTTGGACAATTAGCGGTGCCAGGCAACTGAGTGTGCGCAGTAGCACTCATATAGTTGCTAAGGGGATTGTCCCACCGGAACTTATTAATTCACACCTAAAATTAGTATGCAAGAGAATAAAAATGTTTTTCCTTGGTTGTTTTCACTCGAAACGAAGGCGTGTTATCTTCGTTGTTGGCCAATATTCGCTTCGCCTCATGTATTATGATAAACATTTTAATCTACTTTGCTTCCTGTTCCAGTAGCACTGCTTCATGTCGCTTATCCGAAAGACTTTCGCTGTATCCTGAAAACGCAGCTCAGATGGATTTTCCGCTTATTGTTTCACGCTGCCGAGATATTTCTCGGCTCTGTGATAGATCAGACCAAAAATCCATCTGGGCTGACTGTTTGTTACATTTGTAAGCGTACAGCTTTGCGCTGCAAGCTTGAAAAAGTTTCCTGGAGAAAACAATTAAGTTTAGGTTGACATCATGCATTCTTAGCAACGGCTTGATTGACACTGGGCCACTGCTATGTCTTTAAAGAAAAGTACCGGCTTTCTATCCCGCTCCTGGACAAATTGCGTGACTTAAAATGTGATCTTGTGACATGTTTTTTATCTATAAATCTTCTGCGTGTAAGGAAGTGAAATGCTGATGTCATATTTCACACAAAACAAACAGCAGAATATTCATAAAATGTCATTTAGGCAGAAGACGAACATTGCAAAATGTAACATAGCTTGATATAAAATTTGGTCTAATGGCGCTCCTAGTGTGTCCATCCAGTAGTGAGTACAATGATTTAATATTTTGACGAGTCAAACTCACCGATGTTGCAAAATCTGTACGCCACTCTGATGTGTTTACGTGGTACTAAATTATTATTTATTTGGACCAGTCCAACTTTCACACAGACTCGATTAGCCACCTCTCTCTTGAGTCCAGTCTCACAAGGCGAATATATATTTATACTATCCCCTAGCGCTTTGGCGAAGTAGAGGTATAAGGTGAATCGCGACAAAAAAAACTGAAGCTAATACTGGGCCCGAGGTCCACGCCTGGTTAACAAGTTCTATGAAAAACATATGGAAACCAGTGAAGATAATTTTTCTGTGGATGTCAGGGCTTACAGAGTGAAAAGTATAGGTCAGAACCTCCAAGTACCATCTGGTCAAGTGGTGAATGTAATGAGAGATCATATTTTGATCAGATCATATGCACTACATGTAATATGTGATTTCATTAGTCAGACAGTACTGATTACAACTCACATCAAGATTTAGTGTACCGGAAATAACGCACAAGTCTCTTTGGCAAAGTAATTAAAACACAGTAGTCTGTTTTTCTCAGAAAGTACACGGAAAAGAAATGTATTTCACCCAAAACAAACACGACATTATTCACAAAATGTCATTTAGGCAAAGTATGACCCTGGTGAAATGTAACGTAGCTTGATAAAAAAATTGATCTAATGGCGCTAATCTAGTGTATGAAATGAACCGTACGCAACTCACAGACGATCATGATTCGACGTGACCTATGACATATAGCCCAAATATAAATCTACGCGTCTCAGCAAGTTTCTATTTTCCTTTACGGAAAAAAATGTATTTCACACAAAACAAACAGCAGAATATTCATAAAATGTCATTTAGGCAGACGATGACCATTGCGATATGTAACGTAGCTTGATATAAAATTTGGTCTAATGGCGTTCCTACTGTGTCCACCCAGTAGTGAGTACAACGATTTAATATTTTAACGAGTCAAACTCACCGACGTTGCAAAATCTGTATGCTGACCCGAAATGTTTGCATGCGATCCTAAATTATTATTTATTTGGACCAGTCCAACTTTCACATAGACTCGATTTCTGCCACTCTCTCGAGTCCGGACTTCATTCCTCCCCGAGATAAACTTTCATAAGGCGAATATATATTTATACTCTCCCCTAGCTCCCCTCCTAGCACTGTGGCCAAGATGGGGAACGGGGTGAATCACCGATACGACAAAAAAACTGAAGCTAAAACACTAACCGGGCACCAACAGCGGTCAAACGTTTGACCGCTGTGGAGTGGGCACCAGTGTTAATAGCGAAAAGGTAACTTTTCAGAAGCTTGGATCTTTTAGTAAATCATAAAAAAAGTTAGTAAACTCAAAATTTGAAAGAAAACTAACAAGCTTTAAGCTCTGAAAGTAAAACCCTTATCTTTGACCGACTTCGCTTATTTTTTACGTTTGACCGCGGTCAAAACCGAGCTGGGCTAGGCTGTTAACAGGTTCTATCAAAAACATATGGAAACCAGTGAGGATCATTTTTTCTGTGGATGTAAGGGCTTACAGAGTGAAAATTATAGGTCAGAACCTCCAAGTACCATCTGGTCAAGTGGTGAATGTAATTTGAGATCATATTTTGATCAGATCATGCACTACATGTAATATGTGATTTCATTTGTGTAACAGTAAATTATTATCTATTTGGACCAGTCCAACTTTCACATAGACTCGATTTCTGCCGCTCTCTCTCAAGTCCGATCTTCTCTCCTCCCCGAGATAAACTTTCACAAGGCGAATATATATTTATACTCTCCCCTAGCTCCCCTCCTAGCACTGTGGCCAAGTTGGGGAACGGGGTGAATCACCGAAACGACAAAAAAACTGAAGCTAAAACACTAACCGGGCTGGGCCCTAGGCCCACGCCCGGTTAACAAGTTCTATGAAAAACATATGGAAACCAGTGAGGAGAATTTGTCTGTGGATATCAGGGCTTACAGAGTGAAAAATTATAGCTCAGAACCTCCAAGTACCATCTGGTCAAGTGGTGAATGTAATGAGAGATCATGTTTTGATCAGATCATGTGCACTACATGTAATATGTGATTTCATTTGTGTAACAGTACAACTCGCATCTAGATTTAGTGTACCGGAAATAACGCCCAAGTCACTTTGGCAAATTAAAGTAAAACACAGTAGTCTGTTTTTCTCAGAAAGTACACGGAAAAGAAATGTATTTCACCCAAAACAAACACGACAATATTCACAAAATGTCATTTAGGCAAAGTATGACCCTGGTGAAATGTAACATAGCTTGATAAAAAAATTGATCTAATGGCGCTAATCTAGTGTATGAAATGTACCGTACGCAACTCACAGACGATCATGATTCGACGTGACCTATGACGTATAGCCCAAATATAAATCTGCGCGTCTCAGCAAGTTTCTGTTTTCCTTTACGGAAAAAAATGTATTTCACACAAAACAAACAGCAGATTATTCATAAAATGTCATTTAGGCAGACGATGACCATTGCGATATGTAACATAGCTTGATATAAAATTTGATCTAATGGCGTTCCTACTGTGTCCACCCAGTAGTGAGTACAACGATTTAATATTTTGACGAGTCAAACTCACAGACGTTTCAAAATCTGTATGCTGACCCGAAATGTTTGCATGCGATCCTAAATTATTATTTATTTGGACCAGTCCAACTTTCACATAGACTCGATTTCTGCCGCTCTCTCGAGTCCGGACTTCATTCCTCCCCGAGATAAACTTTCATAAGGCGAATATATATTTATACTCTCCCCTAGCTCCCCTCCTAGCACTGTGGCCAAGATGGGGAACGGGGTGAATCACCGATACGACAAAAAAACTGAAGCTAAAACACTAACCGGGCTGGGCCCTTAAGGCCCACGCCCGGTTAACAAGTTCTATGAAAAACATATGGAAACCAGTGAGGAGAATTTGTCTGTGGATATCAGAGCTTACAGAGTGAAAATTATAGATCAGAACCTCCAAGTACCATCTGGTCAAGTGGTGAATGTAATGAGAGATCATGTTTTGATCAGCTCATGTGCACTACATGTAATATGTGATTTCATTTATGTAACAGTACAACTCGCATCTAGATTTAGTGTATCGGAAATAACGCATAAGTCACTTTAGCAAAGTAAAACACAGTAGTCTGTTTTTCTACACTACATGTAATATGTGATTTCATTTATGTAACAGTACAACTCGCATCTAGATTTAGTGTATCGGAAATAACGCATAAGTCACTTTAGCAAAGTAAAACACAGTAGTCTGTTTTTCTCAGAAAGTACACGGAAAAGAAATGTATTTCACCCAAAACAAACAGGACAATATTCACAAAATGTCATTTAGGCAAAGGATGACCCTGGTGAAATTGAAGAAAAACTAACAAGCTTTAAGCTCTGAAAGTAAAACCCTTATCTTTGACCGACTTCGCTTATTTTTTACGTTTGACCGCGGTCAAAACCGAGCTGGGCCCTAGGCCCACGCCTGGTTAACAGGTTCTATCAAAAACATATGGAAACCAGTGAGGATCATTTTTCTGTGGATGTAAAGGCTTACAGAGTGAAAATTATAGGTCAGAACCTCCAAGTACCATCTGGTCAAGTGGTGAATGTAATTTGAGATCATATTTTGATCAGATCATATGCACTACATGTAATATGTGATTTCATTTGTGTAACAGTAAATTATTATTTATTTGGACCAGTCCAACTTTCACATAGACTCGATTTCTGCCGCTCTCTCAAGTCCGGTCTTCGTTCGTCCCCGAGATAAACTTTCACAAGGCGAATATATATTTATACTCTCCCCTAGCTCCCCTCCTAGCACTGTGGCCAAGTTGGGGAACGGGGTGAATCACCGAAACGACAAAAAAACTGAAGCTAAAACACTAACCGGGCTGGGCCCTTAAGGCCCACGCCCGGTTAACAAGTTCTATGAAAAACATATGGAAATCAGTGAGGAGAATTTGTCTGTGGATATCAGAGCTTACAGAGTGAAAATTATAGATCAGAACCTCCAAGTACCATCTGGTCAAGTGGTGAATGTAATGAGAGATCATGTTTTGATCAGCTCATGTGCACTACATGTAATATGTGATTTCATTTGTGTAACAGTACAACTCGCATCTAGATTTAGTGTACCGGAAATAACGCACAAGTCACTTTAGCAAAGTAAAACACAGTAGTCTGTTTTTCTCAGAAAGTACACGGAAAAGAAATGTATTTCACCCAAAACAAACAGGACAATATTCACAAAATGTCATTTAGGCAAAGGATGACCCTGGTGAAATTGAAGAAAAACTAACAAGCTTTAAGCTCTGAAAGTAAAACCCTTATCTTTGACCGACTACGCTTATTTTTTACGTTTGACCACGGTCAAAACCGGATTGGGCCCTAGGCCCACGCCCGTTTGACCGCGGTCAAAACCGGGCTGGTCCCTAGGCCCATGCCCGGTTAACAAGTTTTTTGAAAAACATAGGGAAACCAGTGAGGATAATTTTTCTGTCGATATCAGGGCTTACAGAGTGAAAATTATAGGTCAGAACCTCCAAGTACCATCAGGTCAAGTGGTGAATGTAATGAGAGATCATATTTTGATCAGATCATATGCACTACATGTAATATGTGATTTCATTTGTGTAACAGTAAATTATTATTTATTTGGACCAGTCCAACTTTCACATAGACTCGATTTCTGCCGCTCTCTAGAGTCCGGTCTTCTCTCCTCCCCGAGATAAACTTTCACAAGGCAAATATATATTTATACTCCCCCCTAGCTCCCCTCCTAGCACTGTTGCCAAGTTGGGAAACGGGGTGAATAACCGAAACAACAAAAAAACTGAAGCTAAAACACTAACCGGGCTGGGCCCTAGGCCCAAACCCGGTTAACAAGTTCTATGAAAAACATATGGAAACCAGTGAGGAGAATTTGTCTGTGGATATCAGGGCTTACAGAGTGAAAATTATAGAACAGAACCTCCAAGTACCTGATCTGGTCAAGTGGTGAATGTAATGAGAGATCATGTTTTGATCAGATCATGTGCACTACATGTAATATGTGATTTCATTTGTGTAACAGTACAACTCGCATCTAGATTTAGTGTACCGGAAATAACGCACAAGTCACTTTGGCAAAGTAATCACAGTAGTCTGTTTTTCTCAGAGAGTACACGGAAAATAAATGTACTTCACCCAAAACAAACAGGACAGTATTCACAAAATGTCATTTAGGCAAAGTATGACCCTGGTGAAATGTAACGTAGCTTGATAAAATTGATCTAATGGCGCTTCTAGTGTATGAAATGTACCGTACGCAACTCACAGACGATCATGATTTGACGTGACCTATGAGGTATAGCCCAAATATAAATCTGTGCGTCTCAGCAAGTTTCTGTTTTCCTTTACGGAAAAAAATGTATTTCACACAAAACAAACAGCAGAATATTCATAAAATGTCATTTACGCAGACGATGACCATTGCGATATGTAACGTAGCTTGATATAAAATTTGGTCTAATGGCGTTCCTACTGTGTCCACCCAGTAGTGAGTACAACAATTTAATATTTTGACGAATCAAACTCACTGACGTTGCAAAATCTGTATGCTGACCCGAAATGTTTGCATGCAATCCTAAATTATTATTTATTTGGACCAGAACTTACACATAGACTCGATTTCTGCCACTCTCTCGAGTCCGGTCTTCGTTCCTCCCCGAGATAAAGTTTCACAAGGCGAATATATATTTATACTCTCCCCTAGCTCCCCTCCTTCCACTGTGGCCAAGTTGGGGAACAGGGTTAATCACCGAAACGACAAAAACTGAAGCTAAAACACTAACCGGGCTCAAACAGCGGTCAAACGTTTGACCACTGTGGAGTGAGGACCAGTGTTAATAGCGAAAAGGTAACTTTTCAGAAGCTTTGATCTTTTTTAGTAAATCATAAAAAAAGTTAGTTAACTCAAAAATTGAAGTAAAACTAAGAAGCTTTAAGCTCTGAAAGTAAAACCCTTATCTTTGAACGACTTCGCTTATTTTTTACGTTTCACCGCGATCAAAACCGGGCTGGGCCCTAGGCCCACGCCCGGTTAACAAGTTCTATGAAAAACATATGGAAACCAGTGAGGATCATTTTTCTGTGGATGTCAGGGCTTACAGAGTGAAAATTATAGGTCAGAACCTCCAAGTACCATCTGGTCAAGTGGTGAATGTAATGAGAGATCATATTTTGATCAGATCCTATGCACTACATGTAATATGTGATTTCATTTGTGTAACAGTAAATTATTATTTATTTGGACCAGTCCAACTTTCACAGACTCGATTTCTGCCGCTCTCTCGAGTCCGGTCTTCATTCCTCCACGAGATAAACTTTCACAAGGCGAATATATATTCATACTCTCCCCTAGCTGCCCTCCTATCACTGTGGCCAAGTTGGGGAACGAGGAGAATCACCGAAACGTCAAAAAAACTGAAGCTAAAACACTAACCGGGCTGGGCTCTAGGCCTACGCCCGGTGAACAAGTTCTATAAAAAAGATATGGAAACCAGTGAGGAGAATTTGTCTGTGGATATCAGGTCTTACAGAGTGAAAATTATAGATCAGAACCTCCAAGTACCATAATGGTCAAGTGGTGAATGTAATGAGAGATCATGCTTTGATCAGATCATGTATTCCAACCAAAACAAACAGGACAATATTCACAAAATGTCATTTAGGCAAAGGATGACCATGGTGAAATGTAACGTAGGTTGATAAAAAATTGATCTAATGGCGCTTCTAGTGTATGAAATGTACCGTACGCAACTCACAGACGATCATGATTCGACGTGACCTATGACGTATAGCCCAAATATAAATCTGCGCGTCTCAGCAAGTTTCTGTTTTCCTTTACGGAAAAAATGTATTTCACACAAAACAAACAGCAGAATATTCATAAAATGTCATTTAGGCAGACGATGACCATTGCGATATGTAACGTAGTCAAACTCCCCAACGTTGCAAAATCTGTACGCTGCTCCGAAATGTTTGCATGCGGTCCTAAATTATTATTTATTTGGACCAGTCCAACTTTCACATAGGCTCGATTTCTGCCGCTTTCTCGAGTCCGGTCTTCGTTCCTCCCCGTGATAAACTTTCACAAGGCGAATATATATTTATACTCTCCCCTTGCTCTCCTCCTAGTGCTTTGGCCGACTTGGGGTACGGGGTGAATCAGAAGACTTTGATTGAGACAACAAGACTTTTCGAAGAAAATATAACCAGGCTTTTTTTTAATCAAGCAAGAAAGCAGTTTTACCTGAGCTTTCTTGCTTGAAATCTATCACACCAGTCATGCTGAAGTCTGATGTTTGCATATCATTTGTCAATTTTCTTGCCTCTGAGCAGTCTTTGAAGATCATTCCTCAATATAAAGCCAGAGTTGAATAAGAGGGGAAAAAACGACAACATAGGTACGAGTCGTTGTTGAACCATGGAATGGAGGTTAAGATAAGCGTCTAGACTGAGTAAAATACCCTCTTTTGTACATTTTTACATGTTCAAATACTGATTGTCTAGCACGTCACAGAACGGGGTCTGTCTAAAAATATCATCAATGATTTAAAATGGGGTTGACAGACCTGCGCGACTCCTGCTGTTTGTCCAATGTATTGTTTAGAAGCCTTTATAGTTTTGCTTTAACCAGCATATCCTTAAGAGATTTTCCTCTTTTATATGATATCAAGGGAGGCTCCTTGAATATCGCGTAGTAATGGCTGATTTTGTATTAAATGCCATTTACTCATAAGTATGTTTTGAGACATGGTAGTGACGGGTGATATTGCGTGACAAAAGGTAGAATTTTCTCACGTACTTTTGGTTTCTGCGTTAGCGCTTCCTTTCTCCCTGCAAATTTCACTTCAGAGAGGATTTTATCTACCAGATGTTTGTTGTAACCTCTCGAGATCAGGCGTGTTTTGAAATTTCGTATGTTCTCCTCAAACGTAATTCTTGAGGAATTTGCTCTTAGAAGCCTGAGGGCTTCTCCTTTGATGAAACCTTTTCTAACACCTGGTGGGTGGCAGGAATTGAAATTAGTGTACTGAAATGTTTCAGTAGGTTTGTAATGAGTGCGCACATCTAGAATTGATTATTTTAAGAATCGTCCTCCCTTATAGACTGTAGTGTCCAGGAATGTAGTTTCTGTTTTTGAGACTTCAGCTGTAAACTTGATTGTTGGGTGGTAAGAATTGGCTTGTTCAATGAAATTCTGTATTTCGTCTTTGTTAGTATCCCACAAAGAGAACACATCATCAATATATCTTTTCCATACTAACGGTTTCTTAGTGCTCTGTCTTAAGATGTCTTTCTCGACTGCCGCCATGAAAATATTGGTGAAGGAAAGGAAATCTTTCCCATTAAAATTGAATGAATTTTCTTTTAGAATAAGATTGAGCATTTCTCTAAGAAAATGTGTAGCTATAGGAGGGTTATTGTTGTGGAAGCTTTCGTATGCGATGCATACTGTGTTAATTCCTTCCTCCTGTGGAATGTTAGTGTAAAGGCTAGTGACATCCATTGAAACAAGAAAAGTGTTTTCAGGTACCCTTGTGTTTTCGATAAACCTTATGAAATGTGTTGTATCTTTTAGATACGAGTCTTGCATTTGTGCTATAGGCTGAAGTAGTCTGTCTACAAATGATGATAAACGTTCTGTAGGGCCATCACAGCCCGATATGATTGGTCGTCCGACCAAAATTGGTTTGTGGATTTTTGTGAGAGTGTAAAACACTGAAATTTGAGGCGGATCTGGTGTTTGGTTAAACCATTTTACCATCATGTCGTCAATGCACCCTGCCTGGTGAAGGGCTGTTACAAGTTGCTTAACCCTTTTAGATGTGTCTTTAACCATTGGAGATTATCTAGGGGTTGATAGTTGTTTCTTTCGTTTAATTGTACTTGGCCTTCGTTGATTTTGTCTTTTCTGTTCATTATGAGGGTTGTAGTGCCCTTGTCTGCCTTCTTAAGAATTATTTCTTTGTTGTGAATGACATCTTTTAGCACTTGGCGCTCTCCGGGTGGCAAAATATTTTTAGGCTTGATTGTAATTTCTGCAAGCTGTATTTTTACTTCTTCTAAGTAAGATTCTAGAGCAATTGACCGTTGAACTGGTGGAATCCAGCTGGATTTCACATGGAAGGGATGTTGCTCGGTATCTTTGTCATGGTAAATATACTGAAGGCGCATTCTTCTGGCAAATTGATTGAAGTCGTTAATTAGTTGGCGCCTAATCTGGTTATCTTTCATGACAGACGTAGGAACGAATTTTAAACCTCGAGAGAGTAAATTGGTTTGCTCTGCTGTAAAATGTGTTTCTGAGAGGTTTTTTTATGTGTTGCTTGCGTGATTTTATGGTTTTGTTTTATGCGTTTAATATTTTCCCGCTCTTTTCTTTCTTGATTTTTTTTGCATGTGTTTTACTGTTCTTCCCCTTATCATTTCCCTTCGTAGAGACATAAAACAGACAGGGATATTGTGAATTATCTTTATTCTTTGACTCATATTTTGACATCATTTGTGAGAACTTATCTATCTTATCCTGGATGCTAGACGCTAAATCATGTATATCTGTACAATTGAAACATTTCCGTCTGTTCTGGTCGCCGATGGCGGCCTAATGTTTTTCCTATTTCGGAAAGCAGCACTGTTTCTCTCGCGAGACTTTTCCTGCTCAACCTTTCTTCGTTTAGTTGTAAGGCGCTCGATGCGCCTGTAGTGAAATTTGGCTAGAGAACGAACAAATTACTGCTCGGCTTTCTTTCTAATAGAGCCTACTTCCTTTTTGAACTCATCATCTGGCGCGATACTAGCACACGCATTGTATCTTAAAGTCTAATTGGGCAAGTATTGTTCTCAATGTGAGTCTTCAATTTCTCAATGGAAATTTTAGACTTCTCTATCTTTGCATCGATGGAAGTAGCTTCGGTGGCTCTGCGCGGCCTTTTGCTGTCTTCAGTCCGCCTGTCTCTGGAATTGTTTCATTTGCATTTTCGCTCGTTAGCTGTCTTGTTCTGCTCTCTTTTTGGTTTTCCTGCATTGGGCTTCAAATCTTTGGAAAGTTGAATGTCCGGATAATCTTTCTCATCCTCTTCATTATCAGTCTCGAAGTGTATGCTCGGTGTGGCTGCTGGAGATGGGGTTTCTTCAAAGTCCATATTAGATTCGTCCTCTTCATGGAATGGCTGTTTGTCTTTAAGCTGACCGTCTTGTGTCAGTATTGAGTTGTCCATTTTAAGTAGTGATTTTGCAAGACTGCAGTTTTGATTCAAATAGAATCTCGTCAGTTGCTCAAGGTGTATCTTAATGGAATAAGATATGTTCCGTTACTGTTTTTGCCGTTTTTGTAACGGCTCATGCTGGCTGGAAGGATTGAAAAATCGCGCCTGTGTTTCTATTGGTCCAGAGGTTGTGACCAATGAGATTGAAGCGAGGTTAAGTTCGATCCGATTTTTGGTTGTGTTTCTTTTGATGGCTTTTTTTGTCAGTATTTGAGACATGTAGGAATTATCCCTTGTAAAGAGTACATAGAGTTGAGGAGTATGCAGTGGCTTATCTCATCTCCTGGAATGGAGGTTAAGATAAGCGTCTAGACTGAGTAAAATACCCTCTTTTGTACATTTTTACATGTTCAAATACTGATTGTCTAGCACGTCACAGAACGGGGTCTGTCTAAAAAGATCATCAATGATTTAAAATGGGGTTGACAGACCTGCGCGACTCCTGCTGTGTGTCCAATGTATTGTTTAGAAGCCTTTATAGTTTAGCTTTAACCAGCATATCCTTAAGAGATTTTCCTCTTTTATATGATATCAAGGGAGGCTCCTTGAATATCTCTTGTAGTAACGGCTGATTTTGTATTAAATGCCATTTACTCATAAGTATATTTTTGAGACATGGTAGTGACGGGTGATATTGCGTGACAAAAGGTAGAATTTTCTCACATGCTTTTGGTTTCTGCATTAGCGCTTCCTTTCTCCCTGCAAATTTCACTTCAGAGAGGATTTTATCTACCAGATGTTTGTGGTAACCTCTCGAGTGCAGGCGTGTTTTGAAATTTCGTATGTTCTCCTCAAACGTAATTCTTGAGGAATTTGTTCTTAGAAGCCTGAGGGCTTTTCCTTTGACGAAACCTTTTCTAACACCTGGTGGGTGGCAGGAATTGAAATTAGTGTACTGAAATGTTTCAGTAGGTTTGTAATGAGTGTGCACGTCTAGAATTGATTCTTTTAAGAATCGTTCTCCCTTAAAGACTGTAGTGTCCAGGAATGTAGTTTCTGTTTTTGAGACTTCAGCTGTAAACTTGATAGTTGGGTGGTAAGAATTGGCTTGTTCAATGAAATTCTTGCGCGTCTAAGCAAGTTTCTGTTTTCCTTTACGGAAAAGAAAATGTATTTCACACAAAACAAACAGCAGAATATTCATAAAATGTCATTTAGGCAAAGGATAATCATTGTGAAATGTAATGTAGCTTGATATATAAAAATGTGATCCAATTGTGCTCCTACTGTGTCCACCCAGTAGTTAATTTGACGAGTCAATCTCACCGACGTTGCAAAATCTGTACGGCCCTGGCGAAATGTAATACCAAAAGAAGCTTAATACGATATTTGATTTACCTGCCGCTCCGACGTGTTTACGCGGTCCTAAATTATTATTTCTTTGGAACAGTCCAACTTTCACAGAGGCTCGATTTCTGCTGCTCTCTAGAGTCTGGTCTTCGTTCCTCCTCGAGAAAAACGCTAGTTTTGTTTTGCCAGCTGGTCTGTTGTTCATTTGCAGATTGTTTTTCTCATTACAGCCTGCTTCCCTTCCCTTATCGGAATTTTTTTCTATTTAGTCTTTTAGTGTTATTTGTTATTTTTAGTGTTATTTTTTATTGTTATTTTTGTGGGACTAATAAGTGCTATCACCTTATTATATTTTTTTACTTTTTATTTATATATTTATTCATTTTTTCCCTCTCATGCCTGCATTTTGCTATGTTGTATCCTGCAATACGTTTTTGCACTCCTCGTTTATGTGTATATTTTATTTAGGACCCATTTCCTTTGAGTGTCTGCAAATTGTTGTAGCATTACCTAACAAAATCTTCTTGCAATCCTGGGTGTCCTGGTTATTTCATGGTTTGTACCTTTTCCTGGTGTGTCCAGACTGTTTTGGGGGTGTGTCCGCATTGTTTTCTGTTGTGTCGAACCTATTTTTGCAGAGTCTGCATTGTTACCTGGTGTGCACATGACCAGGCTGTTTTTGCGGTATGTCTGCCGGCCTTGTTTCCTGGCATCTGTGTGTCCAGGCTGTTTTTGTGGTTTGTCCACCTTGTTTCCTGGTGAGGACACTCACGTTCCTGAAGTTCAAACTCCTCTGGCTTCTGGCCATTCAGCGGCACAGTCTTAGGGCTCATTCAAACTGGGTGCCCGTGCCCGGTTGGCGGGCACGGGCAGCAGTCTGAACATGGCTTTTTGTTGGTGTTGAGCAAAAATCTGGGCACCGTGCCCGGGCACTTTTCTCCCATGCTTCCCTGCGATCCAAGTCACCAAAATGGCAGCAGGCGCTAAATGGACAATGGAAGAAATCATTGCTTTACTGGATGCATACAATGAGAAAAACATCCAAGACTGTATCGAAGGAATCGCAAGTAATAAAGATGTCAACGAAGAAATACAAAAGATCACGAAAGACCAGAGTGGTATCGAAAGAACGACACAACAGATCGACTACAAACTAAAGAAGCTGAGAAGCAGGTATGGAAAATTAAAGGATAGGATGAAAACATTTGGGCACCAAGCCTCCTGCTCAAGTGTGAACATCCTCATTCCAGGGCACTGAGGTGTCTGAACAACGTCCATTTCAGTGCCCGGGCACAATGCCCCAGCATCGCCTTATTCCATTGTATCTTTTCATAGTCCTTTATTTTGCTAGTTTTGTTTTGACTGGTCTGTTGTTCATTCCATTTTTTTCTCATATACGCTCTGCTTCCCTTCCCTTAGTTTTTTTATTGTTATTTTTGTGGCAGGTCCTATCACCTTTTTATATTTGTTACTTTTGATTTATTTATTTATTTTTATTTTTTGATCATCCTCCCTTGCCTGCATTTCGCTACTCGTTTTGCTATTGTTGTATCCTGCAATGCGTTCTTGCGCCCCTCATTTGTGTGATTATTTTATTTAGGACCCATTTCCTTTCCAGAGTGTCTGGTCAACTGGTCATTGTGAAAATTATGATCTCTATGTTTATATTATCAGCTGGTACGTAGCTTGGTCAAGAATCCCTGAATGTGTTGTGGAATATTCAAAACAAGTTGTCCCTTGTAACCACTTCATCCACCATGTTTTAAGATTAAAACAGACATAATTAGGCAAACAATCTCCAAGGCCAGGAATAATAATAATAATCAAATATTTATGCAGTATAACCCTTCCGTACAACAACACTGTTATCAACGGGGTCCTGCTAACTATTAATAAATAAAAATTAATTCATATATACAATATTAAATTATAAAATTTTTAAAAACTACAATAGAAACCTTACAAATAAAAATCGTCCAACGCTTTCCTAAATAAAGTTTGGAGTTTTCCAAAGATATGCTAGTGGAAGAACCCACAGATCCTCCGCTGCCAAAACTGTATAAAGACCACTGGTGTATTTGACAATTTTGTCGAAGCCAAAAATTATGAATCGCATGCACTGTACATCCCACAAAGATTTACAAAGAAATTATATTGCATGGGCAATTTCTGTGCAGAAGTATTGCAATGACAACCAAGAGTCTCTCTGCCACAAGATTTCTAATTGGCAATGAGAAATCACAACCTGTTTTGCAGTGTCTTCCTTGTTACCTGGTGTGTCCAGGCTGTTTTTACAGTATGTCCACCTCGTTTCCTGGTGTGTCCAGGGTGGTTTTGCAGTATGTTCGTCTTGTTTCCTGGTGTCTGTGTGTCAGGGCTATTTTTGCAGTTTGTCCCCCTTGTATTAGTGCCATGTTCAGACTGTTTTTGCGGTATGTCCTCCTTGTTTCCTGTTAAGGACACTCAAGTTCCTGAAGTTCAAACTTCTCTGGTTTCCAACCTTTCAGCGGTGCAGTCTTTAGCTGCATGTTTCTCCTGATGCATGGCGTGCAAGCTTCCCAGCCACCTGTCAAGATCAGCAAGGTTTCTTCATCTCCTTCTGGTTTTGCTGCTTCATCAGCTTCTTTGGAGTTATCATTTCCTCCTACTCGCCTTTTTCTGTTGTATCTCTTCATCGTTCTTTATTTTATTTTGCCAGGTCTGTTCTTCATTTGCAGATTGTTTTTCGCATTCTTTGGAGTTATCATTTCCTCCTACTCGCCTACTCTATTTAGTTTTTTATTGTTATTTTTGTGGGACTCAAACTTATTATATTTTTTACTTTTTATTTATCTATTTATTCATTTTTTCCTCTCTTGCCTGCATTTCGCTACTTGTTTTGCTATTGTTGTATCCTACAATAAGTTTTTGCACCCTCGTTTGTGTGTATATTTTATTTAGAACCCATTTCCTTTGAGTGTCTGCCTTGTTTCCTGATGAGGACATTAAAGTTCCTGAAGTTCAAACTCCTCTGGCTTCTAGCCTTTCAGAGGCGCAGTCTTAAGCTGTTTTTCCTGATGGGATGAAAGCCAGCCACCGGTCTAGGTCAGAAAGATTGCTGTCTCCTTCTGGTTCTGCTGCTTTATCAGCTTCTTTGGAGTTATCATTTCCCCCTGCAAGCTTTTTTCCGTTGTATCTCTTCATAGTTCTTTATTTTATTTGCTAGTTCTGTTTTGCCTGGTGTGCCTGCATGGTCTGTTATTGTTCAATTGCAAATTGTTTTTCTCATTACGCTCTGCTTCCCTTCCCTTGTTGGCATTTTTTTCTATTAGTTTTTATTGCTTATTTTTGTTGTAGTTCATAACACCTTTTTATAATGTTTACTTTTTATTTGTTTATTTTCACCTCTCTTGGTTGCGTTTTGCTACTCTTTTTGCTATTCTTGTGTCCTGCAATACATTCTTGCACCCCTAGTTTGTGTGTTTATTTTTCTTTAGGATCCTCTTCCTTTGAATTTCTACAAATTGTTGTGGCAACCTGACAAAATATTCTTCGTCCTGGTTATTTTATGGTTTCTCCACCTCGTTTCTTGGTGTGTCCAAGCGGCTTTTGCAGCATCTGCCTTGTTTTGTGTCCAGGCTGTTTTTGCAGTGTGTCTGCCTTGTTTTTGGATGTTTTCAACTTTTTTATGGCATGTCTGCCTTGTTACCGGTGTGTCCTGGTTGTTTTCATGTGTCTGCCTTGTTTCCTGGTGTGTCCAGGTTGTTTTGCGGTATGTAAGCCTTTATTCTGTTGGTGTCCAAGCTCTTTTGTCTGTGACTACCTTTTTATATGGGTGTCTAGGTTGTTTTACTTCTTTGTTTTTTGTCTGTCATTTTAGTTTTGGCTTTGTTTTATGATTGTCTTACAGTTTAACCTTGTTAACAACTATAACCAATTCCACAGTGGTGTTGTATGGTTTAGTACCATTGTATTGTTATATTTAACAGTGTGTCCAGGCCTGTCTGTCGAGCATGCCTTTAATCGTAATGCTGTTTATACTGTGGTATGTCCAGGCGTTGTTTATCCTGTATGTTAGGGTGGAATATCGGAATTTAGTGTACATAAGTATCAGCTGTGTACATACTGCTCTGGTCTGCAGTCTTTAACCCTTTAGCAGTAGGAGGGTGCAAAAAGTAAAAATGGTTTGCAGTTTGGGGTCAAGCTCATATTGAGATGTTCAACCTATGTTCTAGGCTGTAACATGTTGAGGTGGACTGTTCAAAAAAATTTCTTTGAACTCAGCTTTCAAGAAGTTTTGCTTGGTTTTCCCCTAAGTCCTGTAGAAAACAGTTGGCTGTGGTCAGAAGACCATTTGCAGTTTGGCCGATATATGGCTTTTCATCAATTTTTTTTGCGTTTTTTGGTTTCATTGTCAATAGCTCTTTGGGGGCATTCTGTGTAAATCATGGTCAACACTAATGTGACAAAAACAGCTTGTCTTCATTTGTATTAGTTATGGATGATCCTTAAACCAGGTGCCTTCATCCTCAGTCGTCATTTCCGCTTCGGCCTCAGCCAGTTTCCAGGCCACAGGGCCTATTCTCACGGCCACAATCTGTACCGAGAGCATGTTCACAAGCATTTTCCCTTTGGGATCAGACAAAATTCAACAGTAAAGACAGCGTTATGAGAGTATGTTCATATCTGAATAATCCCATGGATCATTAAATAATAATAATAATTACATGTATCTGTATAACATACACTGTACATTTTAGATTGTCCAACAGCACACCAACTGGAGCTGCATAACTCCTATGCTAAGGATGGAAGGAAACTCTATTC
This sequence comes from Desmophyllum pertusum, assembly GCA_029204205.1. Classification (NCBI taxonomy): domain Eukaryota; kingdom Metazoa; phylum Cnidaria; class Anthozoa; order Scleractinia; family Caryophylliidae; genus Desmophyllum; species Desmophyllum pertusum. The sequence goes on from MU825401.1 coordinate 445,908, forward strand.
CAAAAACTGCAGTTCATTGGATGCCAGAAGGAAGGAGAAAGTGTCTGTAGAGTTTGACACCTCCATAATTTGCGATGCAAAGTATTTACTTGTAAATAGGTTCCCAAAGTAAGAAAGCTGCAAACTCAAAGAAAAAACCCAAAGACATAGTAGTCCATAACCTCAGAAAAATAAAATTTGGAAAATAAATAACTTCCTCTACCCTGAATATATAAGGTAGGAGACCAGTCGAATCAAAGTAGTAAGGAGCAAGTATTGCTTCTTAATCTGGTTTGGAATGCGTCATAATCTGAACCACCATACTCGGGATGAACGGACAGTAGAATAAGTATCATCCAATATGGTTGCAGAGAGACCACACATAACTAACCAGCAATACACATAAACAAACTTGCTCCCTTTTCTAAAGTAAACAGACTGACAAAAAAACAAACAGCTCTCTGAAGTTTGAATCTGCTGGCCACCATGTTGGGAGGACTAACATTCTATGAACCATCCAACATGGTGGCAGACACTTTGTTTCGATAAATTAATTATGGCTCCTTTCTTCATAATAGAAACTAATAAAGCTGGAGAAAAACCCTCGGAACAAGGGTGAGAACCAACAACAAACTCAACCCACATATGACTCCCGGCTAGAATCAAAGCCGAGGCCACATTGGTGGGAGGCAAGCGCTCCTACAACTGCACCATTACTGTTGTCAAGAGTAGCACTGGGATAGATCTTATATATATCCAGTGCTTTTCTCTGTTAATATCAATGACTTACTTGCCACTCTCTATATTGAAATCTCAAATTGATATAATATTATATGCTGATAACAATGTAACATCTGATCAAGTGGTGACTGTAATGAGAGATCGTATCTTGATCAGATCATGTGCACGACATGTGATTTAAAACAAAAATAAATAAACAACTTTTCTAAGTGTCAGAGGATTTAGCACTGCTGTACTAATATTATTGTGGACACTGTAAGTGAAGAAACAAATATTGTGAATATAACATAAGCTTGTTAAGAATCCCAACTGGTGTAAAAATATAAAATAGGTGACAGGCCTACACGACTCCTACAGTTTGTGACATTAGTACATTTGCCGTTCTCTATTAAATGTAGTCTGCTTTAAGTGTGTTTGTAATATGTTTA
>MU825401.1:447555-458209 GCA_029204205.1 Desmophyllum pertusum
AAACAGAAAAAAAAATGAGATTTCTGTCATGAACTGTAGTTGTATGATTGGGGACGAGCACTAGTAATTGTCACCATTTAAATATGCTGAATTCCGCATACATGTACCTCCAAACTACCAAGGTCATAAAACATTGTAAGACCACTTTTCAGGTATTTACTGGGAAGAAAGACATGGTTATCCGCGCAGTGAATGCGCAATTTGACTATGGCTACGAGTACTTGGCAAACACAGGTCGGTTGGTCATCACCCCCTGACGAGATCGCTGTTATCCTTACTCTTTACTGGAGTGCGTTGCATCCTGAAATTCGGAGGGGCACCGCTGGGCTGCAGGCACAGGCAAGACAGAGGAACCACAAAGGTGCGTATGGGGGACGTACTGTATGGTAATAAAAAACAGATTATTGAGATGAGGGATTCGAGCATTGATAGCGAGGGGAAATTGATCAAGGCCTGAGGTTTGGTTAATCTTGCGCGAAGCTGAATATTATACATTTGAAAAAGCTAATCATCATTTCGGGCGTAACTTTGCAGGCGTTTTGTCCGCTTTTTCTTCTCAAAGACAAATTTGGGACCTTCGCGGATTGTGGAGTATTTTAATTTATTTTTCGTTGCCACTAATGAAGCGACGAGTGCTACACGTGCATGACGTCAATCGAGATGCATTGTCTCTAGGTTTTGGCGCGTAATTACACGCATAAATCCTAGTGTCTGTAGGTATGACGCGTATTTGTATAAATCCTAGTGTCTGTAGTTATGACGCGTCAATTCGATGCCAGCGTGAATTAGCTGTATGCTCTCAGCCAATGAGAATAGAAATAGTGAACAAAATGTATAATAATAACGTTAATCATTTACTATAAACAAAATTCTCGAATCAGTTTGGTTATCAGCAGGCCATATTTAATTTACGCGTCATGGGTATACTATCCATTGCTAGCTAATATCCAGGTCGTCGTCTTATTCGTAATTGATAAGGAAAAAGTTGTGATGCATGATGAGCGAGAAATTTTCGTAAGTTATGTTTGTGACATTTTTTACGTCAACGAGGACTTTTTCTCGGAATCATGTACCCGCGAAATTACCACGTATGTGGCGACAAGCTGACGTGACTGTTTCATAGCCCTTGTGCTATTTTCTGATTGGAAACACTTCGGGTCCTTCAACGAGGATTTGCCATAAATGTCACTTGCTCCTCTGACAGTTAAACAGGACAATTAATAAATATATAGCAGTAGAAATAATAGACTGTGAACAGTCCCCTCTATTTTTTTCGCTGAAATCGTCGCGCTGTCACGATCGATCGTGGAGCCGCCATCTTGGATTATTTGGCGAGGCGAATTCTGGGGAGAGGACAAAACTCTTCTGGGTACGGGGGGCGGGGTGCGGGGAGCTGTCCACAGTCTATAGAAATAATAACTTTACTGCTCTTTGCAGCAGCAGCAGCTCTTTGCAGCAGTGCATAGTAAATGGTTTGAACCCAGGAGTATCAGTAGTTCGTCTTGTGTAAAGGACTGTTGTTGGTGACTAACAACAGTGCATGCCACCTTTTCCTAACTGTTTTTGTTTCTTGTTTTATTACGTTTACAGGATTTGGGCAAAGCTATGGCAGTTCAGTGTGTGGTGTTTAACTGTTCTGATCAGCTGGATTATATGGCCATGGCAAAGTTCTTCAAGGGTTTGGCCAGGTACTGCACTAAATACTTGTAGTGTACGTTAAAGATGACATTGTTTTACTTTTGAAATTATTAAACCGTCGGGTTGGATGCCTCAAGTTATGTGGAATTAGAAAAGCTGACGTTGGTAGAGAAGAGAATTACGGATTTCTCAATGTTTGTGGCGAATTCATTAAACTAATGTTTCAGGTTTCTACCAAACGTGAAACGCTGTAGTATTTTTATATTACAGTGCGATTGTATTCTAGTTGAATTTATACTGCTTCCAGTAACTGATGTCAATGACGATGTAATAGTAGTTAAATTTGAACGGCATATACTGTGGCGTTGAAACTACGGAACACTGTTGAATTGTGACATTTACTTCTTATTTAGACTGATGCATAAACACTGAAGATCTTTGTTTTTAACGGACGAGTTGTGGTTGCTGTATGTTTTCTAATTTGTACTTTCCTGTCTTTAGCGCTGGTGCCTGGGCCTGTTTTTGATGAGTTTAATCGTATAGACGTGGAAGTGTTGTCTGTGGTGGCTCAACAGATTTCCACCATTCAACAAGCTTTGGAAGCAAGGGTTTGTACACCTTCTTTTGTAATACACCATCGTGCTAAAAATTAGGAAAGCTTCTACGTAGTTACTACTTCGTGATTACCATTAAAAAAAATTCGCAACCCAAACATTGTATGTTTTTCAGTTAGTACCCGAAACCCCAACTACAATAACGGATAAAATGTCCACTTTCCGGTCGACTAAACCGTGCTTGACATACCCAACTTGGAAAAATTTGGGTGGTAGGTTTCTGGTAATAAGATAGTAAGTGTTCACACTTTCTTGTCTGAAATGTGGCGAGAAAAGTGGCTTAGTTTTATTTAATAAGTTGAATTAGTCCAAAGAATGTAGATCGAGTAATTTATAAAAGATTATATACCACCACGTGGACTGTGAATTTTTGTTTGTTTTGTAGTTGAACGCTTTCATGTTTGAAGGTGTTGAACTTGCACTGAGAACCTTCATGTGCCGTGTTTATTACAATGAATCCTGGTATGCAGGAAGAACAGAACTTCCAGATATCTCAAGTAAGACTGTTGATCACGTGATCAGTATTTTATAAACACTCTCCTTGCTAGAGTTACTTAAGGACGGTGCCTCCTAATAACCAAGTATTTTTGCGCGGTTTATGACTATGCAGGAAAAGCAGATCTTAGCAAGGGCTATTGGAATCCAAAAAGAAAATTGGGGGTAACCACGCATTTTTCAGAGATAATCAAGCTTCAATCTGGAAAAAAATGCTGAAATAGCATTTTCTCGGAAAAAAGAAAGAACTTTTTTTTTCTCGCAGATTCCCTTTGAATTTACCTTGACATACACAAAACCAACAATAAATATAAAAAGCTTAAAATACTTAACAAATGGTAATATAACATAACTGTTTATGTGCTTTTTAATTAAAAATCATCGCAACGTAGCCATTATCAACCCTGACAGCTCTCCTCTGGTATACCAAAAATACTGTCTAAATAACTTTTGCACAGAACAAAAAATTAATCACATGTTTAATAGGCTTACCGCTTCCATTTATAACATAAAAGTAGGTGTCACCACGCGTTTTTTGTAAGTTATATGAAACAAAACGACCATATATTTTCCTGCCGAGCTGTAGCCTGAATAGGATTCGCGCAATGTTCTGTATGTGCGCGCGCTCATGACGCCAGAAATTATGCGCAGAACGTATGCGCAGTAACAAAAGGAGGCACCGTCCTTAAGTCATATGATGTGTTCCAAAGGAAGGCGCGGCCAGATCGAGGTGGTCCAGATTTCGAGCCCTGGCGGGTGTCTTCGTGTTATGTTCTTAGCCAAGACAATTTACTCTCATAGTGCCTCTCTCCACCCAAAAGTTTAAATGGGTACCGCCGAATTGTTAGGGAAACCTGACAAAATGCTGGGGGTACCCTGCGATGGACTAGCTTCAGGCAGTACTCCGAGTCGCTTTATGTTACGGAAACCGAATAAGCGTCGTCGGTGTTGGCCACTTGGACCGAGTCCACGCAGACTTTACCTTAAAAAGCTAAAGTATCCAAAGGGTTATGTTTCCACGTGTCTCGGTTATTCAGTCATAATTTAAACCGCTCACCATCCGAAATTTCCAGGAATTGTTTTCTATATATATCTTGTTGTTTTTTTGTCAGGCTTTGTTCCGTCCTGTCGCCATGATGGTTCCTGATTATGGCGTTGATTGCTGAGATCAGTCTTTTTCTCGTTTGTTTTTCTGAAGCTAAAGCTTTGGCCAAGAAAATCACCACCACATTCAAGCTCTCATCAGAACAGCTCAGTTCACAGGTTTGTTTGAGAAAAATTGACTCTGCTGGACTTTTGCTATGTGAAACTTAACCAATTAGATGTGTTTGTGGATAGTGTTTTTTCACGTGTTTTTCTGTAATTAAACTCTCTATAAGAGCAGACACCTCTTTAATTAAGGCGGACGTTGTTGGATGGCTGGTACCCGATCGAATTTCACTTGTTTGTCTGTAACTAAACTCCTTTTAAAGCGTACACCTCCTAAGGCGGACAACTAGGTCCCATGGATGTCCACCTTAGAGATAATTCACTATATCTTAGACATTTCAGTGTGTAGTATCGCTGTATATTTTTACAATTCTTGCCCTATTTCGGCTAGCCTCCTACGCAGACTTTCTTTGGGCTCGTCACGCCCCTCTTTTCATTTTGGCGAGTCCGTAGGGCGAGTCAAAATACAAATAACCAGTATAAACGTACAGGCGATACTTCACACTAAGTTCTTTAGTATTATGTTTTCCAGTATGAGAATCGATATGCCAGACATTATCCTTATTTTGCGATTGTTGAGTTGTTACAATATCAATTGAGAATAGTAAATACTGTTTAGTAAGAAAGCCTATTAATTTAGTTAAAATAACATCAATAACTGTATCTTACTACAGGATCACTACGACTTTGGGATGCGAGCTGTGAAGACTGTAATTTCAGCTGCTGGAAATCTGAAGAGAGAAATCCAGAAATGAGCGAGGTGATGAAAGTTTTAATTTCTTTTTGTCATTTGTACTGTATTTAAGGCTGTTCCAACAAACTCTACTTGATTGTTTTTATATCATTGTTATTTTGTTCTTGTTTCACTTCAGGAACTTATTGTAATTGCGCGCCATTCGAGATGTAAACGTACCAAAGTTCTTGCAAGATGATTTGAAGCTATTCCGTGGAATTGTCTCTGATCTCTTCCCTAAAGTCAAGTAAGTAGTAAACGTATCGTAAAATCCCAGGGATAATTGACGTGGACAGGTATGGCGAAGGGTCTTTCTTGGGTGGAAGGGGATCATATGAGGATCATACTTGAATTCTACTGCACGTTTCTTTACAGAGAGAAGCCTATTGACTACGGTGACTTGGAAGATTCCATGCGCAAAAATTGTCTAAAGTCAGGCCTTGAGGACGTGGATGGATTCATTACCAAGTGTATTCAGCTGTACGAGACAACTGTAGTCAGGCATGGCCTTATGTTGGTGGGTCCTACTGGATCAGGAAAAACAAGGGTGAGTTGGTCACACTGTAAATACTGTTGTTCTTTTCGATCAACGAAGTACGGTTCTTATCCAATCCAGGCATAAGTTCTGTATAAGAGGAAGACGTGTTATTTTCATGTATTGGGTTTGCTTTAGCTCCGATTTAAAGTTGCTTGTAACACATCAACCAAACCCGTGAAGTGTGTCTTTTCTGGTTCAGGGCGTTTTACCTCAAGTGAGGGCTGCATATGTCCGACTAAGTCACCATTTTGGTCGGACAAAACAAAATGAGGTCGGACATCATATTACAGTACTGCTTGATAAGCGAACCTGACCATCTAACGCGTTGTCAACGCAATGTAAATTAGTTTGCGTTTAGAACAAAATTAGCGTTGGCAGGCCAAAAAAAATTGTCTGGACATTATGTCCGACCACTGTTGGATTTTCATCGGACATTGGCAAATTTTGGTCGGCCATTGTCCGATGACCAACTGTTATTTGCAGCCTTAAAGTCTGTAAACGTACCAACAAGTATCTAATTTGTGCAATCACCCTAACTCGCCTTTCTTGTGTTGTTTTCTGTAGTGTTACGAAGTATTGAAGAAAGCTCTGACGTCCACTGAAGGTAAAGATTCACCAGCAGGTACCCCGTATGAAGAGGTGCACACATTGTACTGAATCCCAATCCATCACTATGGGACCGCTGTATGGAGAATTTGACTTACTTACTCACGAATGGTAAGTATCAATTGATATATTCAGCCAAATCGGATAACACCAGTTGACTGCTGTAATACGGCGTTTACATCTTAGAAATTTCAACTTAGAAATAACTGAACTTTCTTATTGCTGCTGAGTGGGAACTTGTTTTTTATAGAATGCCTTATTTCCTCGATTGAATGCCCCCTGAGAAAGCTCCCCCTTCGTTTATGTAAATGGTGGAAAACGTCTGTTACATGTATACGAGACCATTCCCAAGCTGTTCTTCCCCAGATAAAACAGCAAACAATAGAACTGAGCACACTCCGCCCGTTTCGCACCTCCCTAATGCCCTTAAACGTTTAGTGAGGAGATATTGTACGTTGTTGTTTGTTTACGACTTATCATGTCAGGATTAAGTAACAGTATACTCATTCCATTTGGAAATATTGTAACTCCAGAAAGAGTTTAGTAATCAGTATCTTGAATAACAGGGTGAAGATGTCGGACCTTTTCTATTTAGGTTTTCGTTGAGTGTGCCTTCTGTGTGTAATGTCCTGCCATGCATGCGTATTACATATCTCATGTATTGTTTCCTGTTGTTCTTTAAGGACTGATGGTATCTTATCATCTATGATCCGTGTTGGAAGCTCGAGTACAACAAGTGACAAGAAGTGGTACCTGTTTGACGGGCCTGTGGATGCCGTGTGGATTGAAAACATGAGACACTGTGTTAGATGACAATAAGAAGCTTTGTCTTACGAGCGGAGAAATCATCAAACTCTCCGAGGTAAGCTTTGATCATGATTTATAAATCGTCGTTGTCGTTACTGAACTCGGAAGTCGTCGGAAATGTTCGGCAGATCGATGATTTTCGCGATCTAACAAATTTACTACATACTTGATTCACAGGCAATGACGATGATGTTTTGAGGTGCAGGACCTGGCTGTTGCCTCCCCGGCCACCGTCAGCCGTTGTGGTATGGTGTACCTGGAACCTAGTATATTGGGCCTTGAGCCGTACGTAAACTGTTACCTGAAAACACTGCCTGACGCCATATTTGATTACAAAGACAAGTTACAGTCGCTTTTTGACAGATACCTAGAGGTAAGGGTTTCTTAGGGTCTTATCAATATACTATTCTAATAATCTGAGTAAAAATGCAGCAGTATTTCAACCATTCAGTAGCAAAATCACTTGGCGTATGCGTCCTTTTCCGCACTGGTTGCATGTTTTTGCTTCTGATTGGCTCATTGGGTTATTTGAGCTCTTATGCGACGTTATTCTTAGTACGTTAGTCGCGTTAAAGCATAGGTTCAGTATAAATGCATATTTGAGTGCTATTTAATTTGGTTGATTTTCAGGAGTCACTCACGGTTTTGAGGAATAACACCAGGAGTTTGTCACAACTGTGAACAGTAACCTGACATGCAGTCTGATGCGGATTCTGGATTGCTTCTTTGCTCCGTTTGTTCCTAAAGAGGTGTGTAGTTTAATCACTTGACAAGAATGCTGCATGGTAAAGCTACTAAAAGCATGGCAGTGCGTGTAAAATGAAAGCTATTGTTTTTAGGCTCCGTCCACACATATCCGTTTTTCGTTTGAAAACGCATACTTTTCGATCCGTTTTCGCCTATCGTCCACGCGACAACAACGCGTACATTTGAAAACGCTGTCCAGAGTGGAGAAAATTGAAACGGAGCTATCGTATGTGTGGACGGTGAAAATGTAGGCTTCGAAAACGCCGACATCATTCATGCCACAAACATCGCGGGCATGTCTATTTGTCGCATGCGCAGATGACTGTTGTAGCGTCTTCGAGTGTGTGGACGGGGAAAACGCTAGTGTGAACGCGGAGCTTTTGATGTGTTTTCGACGAAACGGAGCGTTTCAAAAACGCATTAGTGTGAACGGGACCTTAGACTTTTCTCACGCATAAAAATACGATGCAATAAATTTTGGGAACAGTTCATATTGAGGCGTGTCAGCATCACGTAACTGGCATTTACTTTTGGGGACGAACCAGTGTTCGTCATAAGGAAATAGTACAAACATTTGCAAAGTGAGTAACACCATGTCTGTCTTCTCGAGGATTTGTCACTATGCAAGAGATGTGTTTAGATTGGTTTGGTGTGATTGTATTGAGCAAGTTGTAGCATGTGCTTCTGGAGTCAACAATTTTCGTGTAGTTAAATAACATAATGAACTTTATGATAGTGTCAATAAAACACATAGCAGAATTAATCCACTAATTGGGGACACTATTTAGAACTTTAGCAATTTGCGTCAACAATTTGTATCATTTTGCGTATCTAGCTTTGTGTAACGTGAGAGAAATCGTACACCGAGGAATGGGCCATTTCCGAGTTGCCTTTAGCCTCTGTTTCAAAACGAGTCCTGGTGCAAGCTCTTTCATATAGACATGAAACTCCTTTCCATATGGAAGGTTGTGCACCAGGACTCATTTTGAAACAGAGGTAAAAGGCAACTCGGAAATACCCTGTTGATCGGAAATGCCATAGTTTGGGTGACAGCGTTTTCCCCACATGAGATAATAACTGCATTTGATTTTGCTTTGTCAGGGTGAGACCATCCGTGAAGAGAACATAGCTTTGGTTGAGACCTTGATTGAACCCTGGTTTATCTTTGCCCTCATTTGGTCCGTTGTGCAACTTGTGATGGAGACGGAAGAAAGAAGTACAGTGAATATTTGAGAAAGAAGATGGAAGACGAGAAGGTCGGTGATTCGCAAAGAAATGTCCAATGAAATTACTTCACTGTGTTTATAACCGTTCATTTTGATGGTTAGAACACCTTGCACCTACAGGCTATTTTCCAGTGGGGAGAGGGGAAAGTACTAGGTAGATCCCTTGGGTCCCCTCGGTATTCCTTGAACCCCACGAACTCTTGGAGGCGCGGTGGCGTAATGGTTACCGTGTTGGACTCGTGATCGAGCGGTCTGGGTTCGAGCCCTGCCGGGGTCATTGTGTTGTGCTCTTTGAGAAGATAATTAAGCCTCTCTCCACCCAGGAGTAAATGGGTACCGGCGCGAACTGTTAGCGCAACCTGACAAAATGCTGGGTGTGTTACCTGCGATGGACTAGCATCCCATCCAGGGGAGTAGCGATACTCCTAGTCGCTTCATACTATGGAAACCGGAGTTAAACGCAGGCCGCTTGTAGACCTGTAGACTTTAAGCTATTTCCTTGAAATCTCACGAAGCCCACCAAACTAACACACCCTTAATTAACCGCCACTCAATTCCAGGTTGCCATGAAGTTCCCAGATTACGGTCTGGTGTATGATTACTCACTTGAGGATGGAGGAGTCAGCCGCAAGCCCAATGATGATGACGATGAGGATACTCATACAGGGGAGGTGAGGGGACAAATTTGACAACTTAAGGGGGGAGGGAAAGGAAAATTTCACTTTAGTTTCAAACCATTTACTTAGAAATCTCGTTTTCTTTCTTTGTCAAAAATTGGTACAAATTTGTTGAGGGGATAAGATTTTCTGTATACAGTGCAAAGCTCTTTGAGCGGACACTCTCGTAAGCGGACAGCTCTACTTACGGCTACCTTGACAAAACCCGTGTGAACTTTAGCTCATACAAACTCTGTATTTACACATTCCGCAAGGCGGCCAGCTCCAGTTGCGGACACTTATTTTGGCTTCCCAACGGTGTTCGCTTACTAGGAGCTTTGACTGTAGTAAGAAAATATAAGGTTTTTCCTATTACAGAATCACTCAATACCGAACAATTCTTAATGTTTTCGTTAGGGTCTTCCACGAAGGAGTGTTTTTTTTCTTAGCATAGTTAATCAAGTGATTCTCAAGGTCAAGCCAGGCCAAACGAGGATGAGAGTTGTTGAGAGTTCAAACTCTCGCTCTCGTTGGCCTCAAACTCTCATCGACTCGTGCGCTCTCATTGAATTTGACCTGCTCAATTTTTTTCTTGAGAGTCGTCGACGGCTATCGCTCTTGTTTGGGCTGAGGTGATGATAGTCGATGAGAGTTGAAGAAAACTCTCATGAGAGCAATCTCTTAACAACTCTCATCCCCGTTTGGCCTTCGGGCTTTACAGAAACTTCGCATAACGTTACTGCGACAAAATAAGGCATTAACTGAAGCATGAACGATGAAGAAAATCACACAGTTTATCAGCAGAACTTCCTAACCCCTACCCCCAACGTTCTACACGAACTCCCCCTACTCTCTCCCCCCCCCCCGCCCAAAAAAAACACACCTCAACCCTAATTTCGCGAGGTGCTTTCTAGTTGAAAATAATATTCTTGAATAATTCACATAAGCGTGTGTTTGTTTAAAAGTGGTCTCTTGACAATAGTTGCATGTTTGAAGTGGGTAAACTGGATGGCTAGGCATAGCTTATGCCTGAACATTCCACCGGAAATGAACTTCTCTGATATCATTATACCCACCCATGGACTTGGTCAGAGGATCGTTTTGTGCTGGAATGCTGTATGACAAACAACAAGAAGGTACGTCAGAACATTGTCTAATTGGCGGTCTGCCACCGGACGGGCGAACTGGAAGTGCGAATCTTCTATTCCAACGTCAAGTTGTAAATGCTAAAACGAGGGCTTTCAGCTTATCAGTGGAGGTTGAAAGCTCCGCCCAACAACCAAGAACATTCGCCTAGCGTTACAAGCACTTCGAGTGTAGTTCTTTACATACTGCAATTTTGGACAGCAAGATGCTTTATTTGTACATTTTCATTTTTTCGAAGT